>SJYA01001284.1:1642023-1664078 GCA_006410615.1 Neotragus moschatus
CACACACATACACACAGCTCTGGGTTGCTTCTGCAGACATATTTCTCCGTGCTTATTTTATAACTTGGTCAAAGTATCCTTTCCAAGTTTAGACAGGTTGTCTGCCTTCTTGATGTTGTTCTTTCCCCGTCCTTGAGCATCCTGGAACATCAGAGGGAAACAGCAGTGTGTTTTAAAGTTGCCAGGACGCCTTTGTTCTTATTGGCGGCCACGCTGTAGGATTAGTAGCATTTCCCTCACAGAGGCTTCATGTTATTTCCTTCTGTCACCTTTGGAGATCCTGCAGTGAAAAGGGGGTGTATAATCACCCAGTGCAAAGAAACTTCCAAACCCCACAAGCTCTGTCCCTGAAGTCCCCCTTAAGAGAAACAGGGAAAAGTCCTCCTCTTTGCCTCTCCTTCCCATCCTGCTGTCACTCACGTCTTTCTCACTCTGTATTGTCCTCATTGACCTGCCAACTAGTTCATGTTTGCAAAGGATTTTTGTGCTCATAGCTCTGACTGGTTCCTCCAGAGGCCCGTTTATTCTTTCTTAACCACAGATTCCGGGAGGCCCTGATATCTGCACAAAAGTAATGACATGCTGCTGCTGCTGCTAAGTCACTTCACTCGTGTCTGACTCTGTGTGACCCCATAGACGGCAGCCTACTAGGCTCCCCCGTCCCTGGGACTCTCCAGGCAAGAACACTGGAGTGGGGTGCCATTTCCTTCTCCAGTGCATGAAAGTGAAAAGTGAAAGTGAAGCCGCTCAGTCGTGTCCAACTCCTAGTGACCCCATGGACTGCAGCCCACCAGGCTCCTCTGTCCATGGGATTCTCCAGACAAGAGTACTGGAGTGGGGTGCCATTGCCTTCTCCAAGTAATAACATACCAGTGGCCTAAGAAGGGTGATATGTAATGCTTAGTGTTCACCTTGATTGCAGGCAGGAGGCAGCTGTACAGTGAAGGAGGGAGTTACCACAGTATTTCCTCTCTGAACCTTCTCAGAAAGCCAATCCATAATACTACTGCCTCTGATAACAGTTATGGGTAGCTATAAACCACTTAAGCCCCGTACATCTGCCACTGCCTTGTAGCGTGTCCTTGGCTTGGACACTGACCTCCCCAGGACTCAGTTTCCTGAATTCTAAAATGACGGGGTCCAAACAGCGAGTTAGGAAGAACTTTAGCATAAATACTCTGTTTCAGTAAACTAGTCACTGAGTTTTTTTTAAAGTAAGGTGAATAGGACTTTTTGAAATATTTAAGCAGATGTTCAGAATTGTTCACTAAGGAATGGGGTTAAAAGGAGAGAACCGAATAGGTATTCTGTTGTTTAGGGGACTGCTTACTGACTTTTTAAAATTAAAGAAATATTGAACATGAGGAAGGGGAGTGAAACTGTATAGAAGTGTGTGAAATAAGAAACAACTTTCTCCCACCCACTCCACTTGTGCCTGATCGCACTTCTCAGTGTGATCTACTCTGACCTTCTGTTATCTACTTGTTTTAGCTGATGACCATGATAACTTTGTCATGATACTCATATTTCTGTTTCCTGAGCTATCTACTCTGGATGTACTGCTGACTCCCAGTATAATAGAGGAAGAACTTTCCTCTTCTATGTAACTGCCAATGTTGTTTGGTTACGCTCTCCCTAGATAGTCAAGATTTAGAATGTGTAGTTCACTAAATATGCTTTGTTTATAGATTGCATCAGAAAATTTACCCCCTGTACAAAAAGCATATTAAGTGTAATGACCATATAAATATCTTTCATTATGGAACCAGCTAGTTTCATAGACTAATAGAAAAAGAATCCTGTGACACTGAACTCTTGTTAGTCTGGAAGAATGTGCTATTCATTAAAAATGGATATAATTCTTATTTCTTTTCAGATTTCTACTCTTCCTCGAGTTTATACTCACGTTGCCACTGTTTGTTCTATCTTTGCTATCGCTGTTATCTGTGTTAACCCTTTTCTTTTAAAAAGAATTTCTTGAGGTAAGTCATTTTTTTTTAAGTCTCTGTTGAATTTGTTATAATGTTGTTTGTGTTTTCTGTCTTAGCCTTTTGTCCATGAGACACGTGGGCTTCTACATCCCCAGCCAGGGATTGAACCCACTCCCTCATTGGAAGGCAAAGTCGCAATCACTGGACCACCAGGAAATATTTCTTATGTTTGTTTTTCCTCTTGACTAATTCCTTGTATTTTTTTCACTGTGACACACAAAATCTTTGAGGCTTTTTATATCTGGAAAAGTTTTCTATTTCCTCAAAATTCTTGGATTTAGGACTCAAAAGTCATTTTCCCTCTGAACTTGCTTTGTTATCTGCTAATGGCCTGTGCTACTGGTGAGAATTCTGGCATCAATATAACTTTTGTTTATCAGAAGCTGTGACTTTTTAAAACTTTAAAAACTTTGGGTATCTGAGTCATAATTCCTGAAAGTGAAAGTCAGTTATGTCCGACTTTTTGTGACCCCCATGGACTACCCAGTCCATGGAATTCTCCAGGCCAGAATACTGAAGTGGGTAGCCTTTCCCTTCTCCAGGGGATCTTTCTAACCCAGGGATCAAACCCAGGTCTCCTGGATTGCAGGTGGATTCTTTATCAGCATAATTGCTGGGGTTGTCAAATTCGCCGTTATGTATTTAGATGTGAACTAGCTTTTTAGACTGCCTACTCTGTGTCATTCTCAGTAAGCTCTTTCAATTTTTGAAGACTAAGGTTTTTCTTGAGTTCTGGGATATTTTCCATTATTTATTTAATTATTGATATTATACCCATGTCAGTTCGACTGTTCTTTTATGGTGTCTGTCTGTTTGAGTTTGCTCTGTTCTCAGATTTCCTCAAAGTTATCTTACAGTTCACTATCTTGGTCTTAACTTTTGACGGTTTACCAACTGAATTTATTTTCTAGTAATCATATTCTTAATTTTATAGCAGCCTATTGTGGTTTTATGGCTATAAAATCTCACCTCTCTGAGTTTAGTCATTTTTTAAAAATAGTANAAGACTCTGATGCTGGGAAAGATTGAAGGCAGGAGGAGAAGGGGATGACAGAGGATGAGATGGTTGTATAGCATGACTGATTTTATGGACATGAGTTTGAGCAGGCTCCGGGAGTTGGTGATGGATAGAGAAGCCTGGCGTGCTGCAGTCAATGGGGTTGCAAAAAGTTGGACACGACTGAGCAGCTGAACTGAACTGAACTTACTGACATTATATAACCTAACTATAACCATAGTTATATAGTCATATAACTAAATACTGTTTATATCTGCCCAGAAGAAGCAGATCAAAATTTAATTTTTGATTCTAACGTAAAATATCCTAGCATATTCTAAATATGCTAACATTTAGCATTTCATTTAGCATTTTCATTCTATAATTGCACCAGAGACTCATAGTTCTGAAGATTGCTATGGATGGAAAAAAGCCTTCACTGGGGAAATGACTCACTTGTAAAAGTGGAGGCACGGACAGAAGGGGAGACCCTTCACCTGTCGACATGAGTCCTTTACTACTGTGTTCTCCCCCAAATCCAGCAAGTAACCCAGCTAAAAGCAGAGGGTAGAAATTGATCTGCATTCTCAGACTCCATGGTTCCATTATGACTCACATGGTTAAGATGCCCCTTGGTCTGAACAGGATAGTGTTTATCAGTTAGTTCACCTCTAGGTAACTGACACAAAACCCAAATTAACCATGACTTAAACACATAGGAACATTTTTTTTATCTTCTGTGAAAGAAGTCTGATTGAGGGAACCTAAGGCAGTGTGGCAGCTACACAAAATTTGTTTAACCCCAGGCTGCCTGCATCTTTCTACTACACTGTCTTAGTACACAGTTTTTCTCCTGCAAGTCACCTCAACATCCAAGATGACAGCTGGAGCTTCAGCCAAGAAATCCATGTTGTAGGCCATAAGATGGATAAAGGGGGGGACTCAAAATTGTCTTTCCCTAGTTTTTCCTTCCCCTTTTAAGGAACCTCCCAGGAAGTCTCTCCCAGCAAATTTATATGCTCACCTCAAAGGTCAGAACTTAGTCATTAGCCACACTTTGCTGTAAGAGTGGCTGGACAGTATAGTATTTCCGTTGGTGCATTCTTGCCAACAGTACTGTAGGCATTTTATTAATAAGGTGAAAGGCAAGAATGGATTTGGATAGGCAACTAGCAGTTGCTACACAGACTATACAATTCTTGGGACTTTCCAAGGAATGCGTGGAAAGGAAAAATTACGGTCTAAGAGAATTGTTGCAGCTGTCCACTTCTACCCTCTCATTCTTACTGGACACCAGTCACTGAAAGTCTGGCTTACCGACCACAGGGCAATAAAAGAGGATTAACAGTGCATCTGTTGTGCACTTGCTGTTTACCAAGCCATGTATAATCGTTTTTCATGCATTAACTCATTGTCTCAGAGCAACCCATAAAGTAACTGCTAATATTAGTCCTGTTCTATATATATAGAAGCCAAGGCTTGAGATTAATTTGACCAAGATTACTAGGAAATAGAAAGGGAGAGCAGGTCAGTCGTCTCCAAAGCAAGTATACTGTTAGTTAATGTCCTGTGCATTACACCTACAGGGAGAGAGGAAAAGTCATGATGAGGTGACAATATAAATTACGTCCCAGAACTAAAGTGAAAAATAGTGTGTTGAAATTCTAAAAGATAATTTTTTACAAAGATAAAGACATGATTCTCATGCAAATGTTAGCATGTGACAGATACTTTATTTAATTCATGAATAGGTCAACTAGTAAGATGTTAAACCTGTTCAGAGGCAACCTCAAGGAACCACATTCGTAGGAAATGAGGAACATTGGAAATAACTTATACCTAGGTGGAAGACTGGTCCATCTATAGGGCAGTCATCATTCGGATTCCTCCAGATATATTTCCATTCAGTTTCTAAGGGCAAAAATTACTTACATCATAGTTAGTTTTTCTTACAGAGTTGAAAAATAACTCTAAGACTCTGAAAGATAAAGAACACCCTGAAAGATTATACTGCACAGGACACTCAGTAACCTTTTTGTCCATTTTAAAATATAGTTTAACAACTTTTCCTGGGAATTGCCTACTGGTCCAGTGGTTAAGAGTTTACCATACAGTGCTGGGGGTGCAGGTCCAATACCTCGTCAGGGAGCTAACATCCCACGTGCCTGGGGTGGTGGTACCAAAGCATAAAGCAGAAGCAATATTGTTGCAAATTCAATAAAGACTTTTAAAATGGTCTATATAAAAAAAAAGTTTTTTTAAACGAAAAACCTTTTCCTGACATACCTGAATTACCCTCTCTGTTGCCAAATGTACCAGCATTTAGAGAGACATAAAGAATATCCCCCAGGCCCCTCTTACCTACCTACCCTCCATTTCTCTGCTACCAGAGGAGCTGCAAAGAGGAAGGGAAGCGCACAGAATCATCTCTTCAAACTGAGATGGAGACTGAATTCCAAGGGCTGCCATGTCCCCTCTAGTGAGGTAATTAACAGATACTTACCCGATGCCTTTCATGTGCCAGATACTCTGCTGGATGAGCACAGTCGGCATGGAAGCTGCTGTTAGACACTTGCAGTCTGCAGAGGACGACCTACCTTCCCACGGAGGGCAGATTAGCTGGCTAATAGGATGTATAAAGGTACAAACCCTCCCTCCCCCCCCACACACATACACACAGCTCTGGGTTGCTTCTGCAGACATATTTCTCCGTGCTTATTTTATAACTTGGTCAAAGTATCCTTTCCAAGTTTAGACAGGTTGTCTGCCTTCTTGATGTTGTTCTTTCCCCGTCCTTGAGCATCCTGGAACATCAGAGGGAAACAGCAGTGTGTTTTAAAGTTGCCAGGACGCCTTTGTTCTTATTGGCGGCCACGCTGTAGGATTAGTAGCATTTCCCTCACAGAGGCTTCATGTTATTTCCTTCTGTCACCTTTGGAGATCCTGCAGTGAAAAGGGGGTGTATAATCACCCAGTGCAAAGAAACTTCCAAACCCCACAAGCTCTGTCCCTGAAGTCCCCCTTAAGAGAAACAGGGAAAAGTCCGCCTCTCCTTCCCATCCTGCTGTCACTCACGTCTTTCTCACTCTGTGTTGTCCTCATTGACCTGCCAACTAGTTCATGTTTGCAAAGGATTTTTGTGCTCACAGCTCTGACTGGTTCCTCCAGAGGCCCGTTTATTCTTTCTTAACCACAGATTCCGGGAGGCCCTGATATCTNAAACCCCACAAGCTCTGTCCCTGAAGTCCCCCTTAAGAGAAACAGGGAAAAGTCCTCCTCTTTGCCTCTCCTTCCCATCCTGCTGTCACTCACGTCTTTCTCACTCTGTATTGTCCTCATTGACCTGCCAACTAGTTCATGTTTGCAAAGGATTTTTGTGCTCATAGCTCTGACTGGTTCCTCCAGAGGCCCGTTTATTCTTTCTTAACCACAGATTCCGGGAGGCCCTGATATCTGCACAAAAGTAATGACATGCTGCTGCTGCTGCTAAGTCACTTCACTCGTGTCTGACTCTGTGTGACCCCATAGACGGCAGCCTACTAGGCTCCCCCGTCCCTGGGACTCTCCAGGCAAGAACACTGGAGTGGGGTGCCATTTCCTTCTCCAGTGCATGAAAGTGAAAAGTGAAAGTGAAGCCGCTCAGTCGTGTCCAACTCCTAGCGACCCCATGGACTGCAGCCCACTAGGCTCCTCTGTCCATGGGATTCTCCAGGCAAGAGTACTGGAGTGGGGTGCCATTGCCTTCTCCAACTAATGACATACCAGTGGCCTAAGAAGGGTGATATGTGATGCTTAGTGTTCACCTTGATTGCAGGCAGGAAGCAGCTGTACAGTGAAGGAGGGAGTGAAGTTACCACAGGTATTTCCTCTCTAAACCTTCTCAGAAAGCCAATCCATAATACTACTGCCTCTGATAACAGTTATGGGTAGCTATAAACCACTTAAGCTCCGTACATCTGCAACTGCCTTGTAGTGTGTCCTTGGCTTGGACACTGACCTCCCCAGGACTCAGTTTTCTGAATTCTAAAATGACGGGGTCCAAACAGCGAGTTAGGAAGAACTTTAGCATAAATACTCTGTTTCAGTAAACTAGTCACTGAGTTTTTTTAAAAGTAAGGTGAATAGGACTTTTTGAAATATTTAAGCAGATGTTCAGAATTGTTCACTAAGGAATGGGGTTAAAAGGAGAGAACCGAAGGACTGTTTAGGTATTCTGTTGTTTGGGGGACTGCTTACTGACTTTTTAAAATTAAAGAAATATTGAACATGAGGAAGGGGAGTCAGACTGTATAGGAGTGTGTAAAATAAGAAACAGCTTTCTCCCACCCACTCCACTTGTGCCTGATCGCACTTTCCAGTGTGATCTACTCTGACCTTCTGTTATCTATTTGTTTTAGCTGATGACCGTGATAACTTTATGTCATGATACTCATATTTCTGTTTCCTGAGCTATCTACTCTGGATGTACTGCTGACTCCCAGTATAATAGAGGAAGAACTTTCCTCTTCTGTGTAACTCCCAATGTTGTTTGGTTACGCTCTCCCTANGGACTGTTTAGGTATTCTGTTGTTTGGGGGACTGCTTACTGACTTTTTAAAATTAAAGAAATATTGAACATGAGGAAGGGGAGTCAGACTGTATAGGAGTGTGTAAAATAAGAAACAGCTTTCTCCCACCCACTCCACTTGTGCCTGATCGCACTTTCCAGTGTGATCTACTCTGACCTTCTGTTATCTATTTGTTTTAGCTGATGACCGTGATAACTTTATGTCATGATACTCATATTTCTGTTTCCTGAGCTATCTACTCTGGATGTACTGCTGACTCCCAGTATAATAGAGGAAGAACTTTCCTCTTCTGTGTAACTCCCAATGTTGTTTGGTTACGCTCTCCCTAGATAGTCAAGATTTAGAATGTGTAGTTCACTAAATATGCTTNTTTGAAAAACTACCAGCAGTCATTACTGTTTTGACAACAGTGCTTGAGATTTAGATGGAGAAATGTGAATGATGTTACACCCATGGTTTTTCTCTGATCACCTCTGAAAATACTATGAATGAAATGATTTGTTCAATTTTAAGAGACATCAAAGGGAACGTAGCTAAAGTATGAGACCATTGACTATAGGATGGAATTATCCCCTGAGCTTTTTTCCTTCTACTTAATAGCTCTGTGATTATGGCTGAATCATTTAAATTTCCCTGTTTCTTAGTTTTTTCATTTATAAAATGAATATAATAATAGTACCTGCTTTATATTCTTGTAAGAATTAAATGAATTAATACATGGAAAGCCCATGGAAAGGTTCAAGACAGAGTTGACATAACCAAGAAATTTTAGATGCTATTATTAGAATGATGATGATAATTACAGGATTTATAGTTTTTTAGATGATGAGAGCTATAATGCTGATCACGTCTGCCTGCCCAGAAAGGCCCAACTTCAGGCATGCTAGCCTAGGCGTTTGTTTTCTGCTAAAGTAAATGCCTTTTCCCCTTTTAATTGCAAATGTCAGGAACAAAATGCAAGAGTGGCTTCCTGGCATGGAGGATGGTGAGCCAGCACATAAGCGTAGATTCTAATAGCACTTAAAATGATAGTAAGGTTTTACATCAACAAAGGTTGAGACTGAAAATACTAACAATAATGTGATAAGAGGATTGAATGTAGATTATTTTTCTCTGATCACCTCTGAAAATACTATGAATGAAATGATTTGTTTATGGCAAAGTTGTTTTTACAGAAAATAAAAAAAAATAAATGGAGAACCTGGACTCTGAGGCAGCACAGAGCATTTCAGTTCTCTGCAGCTCGGGGACTGGTGCATGGTACGAGACACGAGGCTGCAGCTGAGCCTCCGTATAGAAGGCACGAGAGGTTGGCAGCTTCGACTGAAGCACATCGAGTGGCGACAGCAGAAGTATTGAGCAACAGTGGCAAGCAGAGCTACAGCAGATGAGAGTACCATTCTGCTTCCAAAGTGAAGGTGCCCATGGATCTGGGAAGGTCTCACTCCAAGGAAGATGCCAGGCATTTCAGATCAAAGTCCAGGTCCAGATCTGAATCTAAGTATAGATCCAGAAGAAGTTCTTGAAGGCATTATACAAGGTCACGATCTCAGTCCCGCTCCCATAGTAGGTTCCATAGCAGATCTTACAGGAGAGATTATGGAAGATGGCATTGCCACAGTCATTCTCCCATGTGAACTCGTAAGTGTCATGTTGGGAATCGGGCAAATCTTGATCCCGACTGTTGTTTTGGAGTATTTGGGTTGAGCCTGTACACTACAGAAAGAGATCTAACAGAAGTGTTCTCTAAATATGGCCCAGTTGCTGATGTGTATGTATTGCATATGACCAGCAATCAAGACATTCAAGAGGATTCTCCTTTGTATACTTGGAAAATGTCAGTGATGCAAAAGGGTGTGTCAATGGAATTGAGCTTGATGGACGTAGTATTAGAGTTGATCTCTCTTTAACAAAAAGCACATACCCCAACCACGAATTTACATGGGGGAACCTACCTGTGGCAGCTCGCACCATTGAGTTTACTTACGACAGAGGATATGATTGAGGCTGTGATGATTGGAACTATTAAAGCATATCATATAAAGGAGGGGGAGGATGGAGAGCTGCTCAAGACAGGGGTCAGATATAGAGAGGATGGTCACCTCCTCCCTCTCACAGTCGTGGATGGTACAGATCACGTTCCAGACCTTAATCATACTTACCTTGTCACTGCCGAAGCATGAAGATGAAGACTTCCTGAAATCTGCCCTAGAGTTGGGATATTGTTTGTGGACAGAATTTCTTATTACCTCCTGTTTAAAAAGTGAACAGTGCCTAGTGAAGTTGGGTGACTTACACCTTTTATGATGACTGCTTTTGGTGGAGTTGAAATGCTGTTTTCATTGTGCATTTGTATAGTTCAGTGCTTTGTTCAAGGTTAAGTGTTTTCAGAAAAGTATGTTTTGCATGTATTATTTTACAGTCTAAAAGTTTGACTGCTGAGAAGTTTCTGTTGTGTAGAACTTCAGGTAAGTGGTTTTCTTCCTGAATCCACGGGATTCTGAAGATCAAAGCCTGTGTGTAAAATGCTACCAGTGGCAAAAAGCAACAGTACAGTTTGATTTTTACATTTCTTTCTAACATATCAATGCTTAGCAGAACTGTTCAGATTAGATTGTCAGTAGTAAATTCAAGACAGAAAGGCCCGTTTTCCTCCAGTCCATGAAACATACCATACTTTTTATACCTGCAATTAAGTGATAAAAATTATGCTTTATAACTCTATATTGCTAGTATTAAAACTAAAGATCTTTCAATACAGCAAATGCTTAATGCTTATATAAATGTGAATCTGTCAGCCTTTGTATAATCTGTATTATATGCAGCAGGGAATGAGTTACACAATGTATGTCTTCAAAAAGCTATTTCTTAAAGCTGTTACAAGAGGATAATGGTCTTTCAACTAGTTATCAGCAAGTGATGAATACATTCCACCACAAATGTGCTCTTGATCTAGCTTTAAGACTATATGGAAGAACTGGGTGCTTCAGAGTTTGAGAAAAAAGAAGGGAGCACCATACCTGTGTTGTGAATGAGCTGAAGACTTTGTTCATTTTTTAAATATTATATTCACATCCTCTTTGCTTACCAAAGGAGGCCAGTTTCATGCAGAAGTTTTGAGAACTGTTTAAATAAACACAAATGAAAAGAGTAAATAAATAAATAAATGAATGATGGAAATGCCCAGATTTCTTACCACCAGGCATAGAGAAAGGAAAAAGCCAGTAGCTGAGAAGGCCAGTCAGCCAGCTTAAAGGCTTCACCTAAGACTCTAAGGTTTCATTACAGCATAGCTTTGTGACTTGCTATGCTGAGAAGGATTGAGGGCAGGAGGAAAAGGGGACGGCAGAGGATGAGATGACTGGATGGCATCACCGACTTGATGGAGGTGGGTTTGGGTGAACTCCGGGAGTTGGTGATGGACAGGGAGGCCTGGCGTGCTGCATTCATGGGGTCACAAAGAGTCAGACACGACTGAGCAACTGAACTGAACTGAACTAATGATAGTCTCTTATATGCCCTCCAATCTGCTGCCTAGTTTTATCACTGCTTTGAGGCAGCTTTACACATTTGCCTGTTGTGTGATAACTGAGATGGAATGAAAGAATGGAACCAGTTGAATGGCAAGTGAACATATTCAGTCACAAGGCAGTAGATGTCAACTTTGAGCCTGTTGTCTTTTACTCAATAGGAATGATGTTCCCAACGTTCAGTGACATCCACTTGGCCCCCTTTTCTGATGAGCAGCTATACATGGAACACCACTCCAGAGCCAACTTTTGATAATGTTCTTTTCTCTCTTCTCCTTTTCAGAGTAAACCAGCGTTCCTAACCTGTTGACAACAGTGGGTCATAAATTGGAGGCAGGGACTGACCTGGGCACTGTAGGAAGTTTACATGTATTAAGTTGGCATGTATTACTGGGTGCCAAAGGCACCTTTCCACTAGTGTGCCAACCATAAATGTCTCCAGACATTGCCGAACATCCCCTTGGAAGGCAGAATCACCCCTTGTTGAGAATTACTGAAATAGAAGTGAAAGTGTTAGTTGCTTAGTCGTGTCTGACTCTTTGAGAACCCAAGGACTGTAGCCCACCTGGCTTCTCTGTCCTTGGACTTCTCCAGGCAAGAATGCTGGAGTAGGTAGCCATTCCTTCCTCCAGGGAATCTTGCTAACACAGGGATTGAATCTGGGTCACCCTCATTGTAGGCAGATTTTTTTTTTTCCATCTGAGCCACCAGAGAAGCCCCTGAAATAGACGAATTAGGGAGCTACCATTCAAAATATTGCCCTAATGCTAGAGTTAATAGCATCCTCCCCTGCCTACCATTTCCTCTTCCCATTTCCTCTATCCATTCCTTTGGCCCAAAACTATGGTTTCGGCAAGAACGTGCCTTTGTCAGAGAACAGATCAATCTATATACTTTGATGTAAAGGAGTTGATCAAAAAAATTTGCAGCTTCCGTACTAATTAGCTGGTGACTCTGAGGCAGTTCATGTCACCCTCCAGACTTGATTTCTTCATTTGTGAAATGAAAGCTAACATAAAACCCCTGACAGTTTGACCATGTTAAGTCACCATTCCTTCTGCCTTTCTTTTTTACTTATTTATTTTTGGCTGCACTGGGTCTTTGTTGCTGTGCACACACTTTCTCTTATTGCAGCTGATGGTCTCTAGTGCAGGCTCAGGAGTTCTGACACAAGGGTTTAGTTGCTCTGTGGCATGTAGGATTTTCCTGCACCAGGGATCAAACCCATGTCCCCTGCATCGACAAGCAGATTCCCAACCACTGGACCACATGGGAGTCCTCCTTCTGCCTTTCTTTCTTGAGATTGGTTTTTAGAAGGATAAGAGGAGAACGATGATGTTGGACCCATGGGAGGGAGAAACAGAATAGACACCATCTGAGTGCAAATGTTAGGTGTATGTAAGGAGCGCAGGTGTGTGCCGACACGTGGATTAGGGTGCATGCTAAAATAGAACCTTTGTGTTCTGGCTGAAGTATGCAGAGCTGTCCAGCAGAGATATCCAAAGCTGATTTCTAGGACTTTTTCTTGGTAATGCTATCTTCTGGTGCAGGAGAAGCAAATAGAAGATGCTTTGGTTTCCTGGGTTATAGAGAGTTCTGTGAGGAGTGAGATCAGAGAGTTACGACTTTTCTTCCTCCCCAGTTTTCTCTCACAAAATTGGCTTTCTTACTATGGAGTCTGCTTAATCTGTAACTATGAAACTACAAGCCAGACTTTCCAGTGGGGATGAATGGCCTCTTAGTGTATGAGTATGTCTGTGCTTAGGGGGTAGCAATTATGCCATGTGAGGTCATGTAGACCCTAAATATTTCTATTTTAAATGCAAAAGTTGGAGAGAGAGGAGTTTCAGGTGACAGAGTATGCCAGACTTATAGGGGAGGTTAATTGTCCAGGCATTTCTTATGTGACCTCCCAACCATACCATCTGCTGCCATCTTACTTATTAATACCTGGACAGTATTAACAATCATGGCTGTCTCCCCATCAAACCTGCAAACATGCTGCTATTCATTCCATCAGGAAAAAAAAAAAAATTTTCTTTACACCTGACTTCCCCAGTCAGCCACCACTTAACTTATTGGAGTGAAGTTCCTCAGAAGAGCTGTCTGCATTTCGTGATCTCTAGTCACATCCCTCGGCCTCCACTTTGATTTCTCTCCAAACGTTCTACCTAAAGCACTTTTTCCAGTGCCCTGACCTCCACATTGCTAAATCCTGTGGTCATTTATCACTTCTCAACTTATGTAACTACCAGCATTTGAGCAGCATTTGAAACACGTATTTGCTCCCACATTCTTTTTTTAATTTCTTTTTAATTGGAGGATAATTGCTTTACAATGTTGTGTTGGTCTCTGCTTTACAACACCGTGAATCAGCCCTAAAAATACATATTTACCCTCCCTCCGAGCCTCCCTCCCACCAGTGCATCCCAGCCCTCTAGGTCACCAGCAGAGCACCCTTGCCCTGTATTCTTTTATTTTTTCTTCCGCTTCTGTGGTCCCTTTCTCAACCAGTCTTTCTCAGGTCATGACGTGTCTCCTCAACCTCTTAATGTTGGAATTCCCCCAGCATGCAGCCTGTAGACATCTTCTCTGTCCACAGAATTCCTGTGATGATTCCTACAGTTCAAATATCATCTCCGTGCTCATGGTTTTTCAGTGTATCTCCCCAACTCAGACTTGTCCTGTGAACTCCATACTTTTCCATAGCAAGTGCCTCTTGGATATCTCACCATGTGTAAAATGTGACTCCTGACCTTACCCACTCGTGCCCACACCTGCTCTACCCACAGTCTCCCACCTCAATTGCTGACAACTTTATCTTCCTAATAATTCAGGTCCAAAATCTTGAAGGCCTTATTTCTTTGTCCTCTATGCCTAAACCATCAGTAAATTATGNGGAAACTCTTTCACTTTTTAGTGGGAGGAAACCCGACTCACACTGGCTTAAACTAGAATGAAATTATTGGTTCTCCAGTACTGCAAAGCCTGGAGACAGAGCTTGCTTCAGGGACCTGCTGCACAAGTTCAGGCATTGTCACAAGGGCCTGGTTTTTCTACTCTTACCACATATCTCCATTTCCTGTGATTTTACTCTGTTGCCAGACAGGGTCTCTCCTTAGGGTAACAAGGTAGCATCAGAAGCTACAACTTCAGATCCTTGTAACTAAGTCCCACAGGAGAACCTGCCTTTTCCTAATAACTTAGGCAAAAGCTCCAGAATTAGTTTAGATAGAGCCTGTTTGTCATACTTTGGCTTATGCCTCCATCTGTGAATCCGTTCCTGTCTTCAGGGAAAAAGTGATGCTCTGATTGGCTTTTTTGATGTCAGGTGCCTGAGCTGCAGCTTCTACCTGGAGCTGAGGGTAGACTAACTTGCTGTGAGACTTCTTGGAGTGTGGAGAGGAGGTAAATCTGGATGGTCCAAAGAATACCAAATGCCTATTCCCGAGACATTGGTGAGGATTAAAAGATAGGACCTAGTAAAGAACTTAGTAAAGTACAGAAGACCTAGTGCTTGGCGTATAGTAAGCACTAAATAAATGTGAGCTTCTATTGTTAGTATTCTCGTTAAGCTCATGCCCTCTAAACCCTCACTCTTGCTGACTTAAAATTTCAGGAAGAAAGCTAGACAGCAATCTTGCTTGACTTCAGTTTATCCAGAAAAAAAGATATCATCTTTGGCTTCTTTCCCCAAGGACACATTTGACGTTAGGGTTTTGATGGCTCAGACAGTCAAGCACACAGTAAACTTGATGGATGCGCAAGAGGCGGATCTCCACAGGTTGGTACAGAGCGACGCTGCTCTTGATTNTTGACTTCAGTTTATCCAGAAAAAAAGATATCATCTTTGGCTTCTTTCCCCAAGGACACATTTGACGTTAGGGTTTTGATGGCTCAGACAGTCAAGCACACAGTAAACTTGATGGATGCGCAAGAGGCGGATCTCCACAGGTTGGTACAGAGCGACGCTGCTCTTGATTTTTGGAATCTCCTCTACTTCTCATTCCCTGAGCTTCAGGGCAGAGATTCACAGCTCACACAGGAGAGAGATTTCAGGTGTGAGCCCCCCACAGGGAGGGTCTGTTCATACTAGTTTCATTTACTGAAAAGCAAGATTAATGATGCCTCCTTCTTAGGATTGCTTTAGGAATTGAATGAGAAACACTGAATAGTAGCTTATGCTTATATACACTGTTCTGGGCCATATACACACACACACACACACACATATGTGTGTGTATATATTTTTGTGTGTATATATAATGACTCATTTAATCCTCACAGCAACCCTATGCAGATGGTACTGTTTTTGTCCCCACTTAACTAATGACACACATCCAGCAGAATGGAACAGTAAGTTGCATATACAAAATTATGTAAAAGGCACAGAATTAATATGTGTGTTGAAGCTAGGGTTGAACCTTTCAGAAGCTCAGTGTCTGGGCTTTTGAACCATTCACCCAGGTGAGTACCCACACTAATGACAGGAAGAGGAGCTATAGTTTTTTGAGTGCTTACTGCATCCTAGGTAACATGCCAAAAATTCTACAGACTCTGCCTCATTTTCCAAGAAGGCCCTCGGTAAATGTTAGTTTTTGTCCTCTTTTTTCCACTCGAAGAGACTCTGAAATGAAGACTCATTTCTCAGATGGTAATATGAATCCCCTTTGAATGACCTTTCATTGGAATTTTACCCTTTTCTGCCTGAGAAGATTGACCTTTTTTCTTTCTGGATAATTTAATTTTAAAATTCATTTAAAATTAATAAGTCCAGGTTATAATTTGCCAGGATGACTGAGGAAGCATGAGTCAGATAGACTTCAGAAGGTACAGCTAGTTAACTCAGACCATTGTCTGTCTCGAGATCATGATGGACAAAGGATGCTGTATCAGTAAGGATATGCCAGGGCACGCTGCAGTAACAAAACCGATCTTCAGCGGCTTATGGTAACACAGGGGCCTTTCTCTCCCACACTGTTTATTCTTTGTGCACCAGCTTTCGCTCCATGCAGCATCACCCACCCCAGCTATCAGGCTGGTGCCGCAGGCCCTATCTGGAACAAGGAACAATACTGATTACTGAGGGAAAAGAGCATGGCAGAGCAGGTACTAGCAGTAAAGCTTCTGCTGGGAGGTGACACCACTCACTTCACATTTAATTGATCAAAGCAAATCACAGGGCAGCACCTGAGCACAGGAGGGTGGATGAATGCAGTCCTACTGTGTGCGCAGAGCAAGAGACTAGGCATTTGGGAACAACTCTAGTAACTGCCGTGTTTGTGCTCACTCACTAAGTCATGGCCGACTCTTGCCACCCCATAGACTGTATGCCACAAAGCTCCTCTGTCCATGGCAAGAATACTGGAATGGGTTGCCATTTCCTTCTCCAGGGGATCTGCCAGACCCAAGGATAGAACCCATATCTCCTGCATGGCAGGTGTGTTCTTCACTGCTGAGCCACCAGAGAAGTCCAGTAACTATCACGATCCAGATGAAATTGACTTCCATGGCTTTATTTGCTGCTCTTGTCTGCCTCCCTAGGGTATTTTTTGAAAAGTGTATCTATGTTGGCTTTTCTGAGATGTCATTTGTGCAGATTCAGTGAATGTTGATTGTGGTTCTCCTTTGTGCCAGGTACCGTACTGGTGCCTGCAAAGGTACGTTAAGTCGCTTAAGTTTCTCCTTGAGAAGCTCATGGTCCATTTAGGAGATGAAATAATTGTAATGCAAATACCAACAAATTCAGTGTGACAGATATGGAAAACTCGAGAAATGTTCTGACTACTGCAGAATGGAAGAAGTTAGGCCTTTGGTGGTACCATAAATACAAATCTTAAAAATCAGATTTTCCTTTGTCTCTAGAGCATTCACTAAAATGTGTCTCCTTGGAGCAGTACAGCTCCAGCAATGGACCAATAATATCATTTTTTAATTGTGAAATACTTTCAAGTTTACAAAGCACTTTCATATACATTTTTTCCCACTTGACCTACACNATTTTCCTTTGTCTCTAGAGCATTCACTAAAATGTCTCCTTGGAGCAGTACAGCTCCAGCAATGGACCAATAATATCATTTTTTAATTGTGAAATACTTTCAAGTTTACAAAGCACTTTCATGTACATTTTTTCCCACTTGACCTACACAAGAACCTAGAGAGGGAAGAGAGATTTTGCCACTCAGAAGGCGCTTTCCAGGTAGCTTAATGGTGAAAGAATCTGCCTGCCAGTGCAGGAGATGCAGCTTAGATCCTTGGGTCCAGAAGATCCCCTGGGGTAGGAAATGGTAACCCCCTCCAGTATGCTCGCAGGGATAGTCCCACGGACAGAGGAGTCCGTGCTGCAGTCCATGGCGTCACAAAGAGTCAGACGTGACTGAGCACAAGCTTGCAACAAAAAAGGAAACTGAGGCTCAGAGAATTTAAATGATTTTCCAAAGGTCCATGGCTGAAACAGGCCCAGCGTCTATATTTTGTTATGTCTTTTTCAACATTCTTTCTATTCCTACTTACTCTACATTTGACATCAGCCATGGCCACTTCTGCACAAGTTTTGCAGCAGCGTGGTGAGAAGTTATATTGCTTCCCTGAGAAAGAAATGAACTGGGACAGTGACCTTCGGAGCTTCATCTTCACCCTTGTGGTCCATTTCATCCTTTAAGGGTCTGAAGAGCCTTTCCCTTCTGAACTGCTGCCTAGGGGAGGTGCCACAGCCCACGTTTTGGCTTCTGAAAGGAAGGCTGTCATCTGTGTCCTGAGTCATCCTCCTGTTCAGTAGTCAACCCCTTTTCCGAATGCTGTACTCTCCCTGTGGAGTTCTGGATCACTGCAGCACAGTAGGCTGGGCCTTGCAGAGTTTCATCAAGAAGCAACATTCTCAAATGTGCAGCCTCACCCAAGCATTAATCACCCACCGAGAGAGTCTTGCTGCCAAAGCAAGAGTGCTTCAGAGAGAAAGAAAATGTTCTGTGAATGTTCCCACCGATCTCACAAATGTATCCAGCATGTCTGTCAACAGAAAAATAATTCCAAGTGTGTCTTTCTTCTTTCTCTTTTTTATTTGCTTGCAGAGTAGAAATTCCCTTTGTGTTTCAGATGGCGCAGTCTGGCCCCGTCATGGCCTGGCTTTCTGGTTTGACTTGGCCTTTGTTGGCTCTCAGTAGGTATCATTTCCCTTCTTTGTCTGTGCCTTTCCACGTCATCCTCTACCTATCTGTCATTGTAACTTTAAAGTTTTAAAGATCTAGGTTCAAACAGTAGTATTTGTTTCTCCGGGTTTCCAGAAAATAAACACTGATATTAATGTAAGTTTTAGTTTTTAGAGTGAAATAAAGATAAGACGGTTTTCTGAGGTAGCCATGTCAACTCTGGCTAAAATAAAATCTGTAATAAAGTCTCTTAAGCCAGTTGGGTTGGGATTTGGAGGGGTGAGATAGGGTCTGTGCTTTGTCAGCTAAGTTGCTCTGTTCCAGAATAGATGGGTGTTGGTGGGGAAGTGGGGTTGATGAGCAAGCCCCTGTCTTCGTTTCCATCATCCCTGGTTGTAGAACCTCTTGTGTCTGAGTAATGCCTCAATAGATTTTCCCCATGTAGGTTACAGCTTTCGGTTTCACAATCTAGAATCCTTTTTTAATGGTCAGGCAGGCAGGTGCTAACAATGCTAATTGCAGCATTGGTAACTTCCTGCTCTGTGCACCCCTTTCTCTCCTAGTGGAAAGGCTTGAAAGTTGTGGGGGAAGAGGGGAAGGACTGCCTACGAGCTGACTGTCGGTGTGTGGTGTCCTTTTAAGGGCTGTGCCACTCCACGACCCCCGAGTCTCTGCTGTCTTCCTGACACTCCTGCTCTCTTCCCAGACTTCTCCATGTGTCCCATCAGCAGTGAGGGCTGATCTGAGTCATGTGACCTGGCAGAAGGCAAACTAACAGTACACCCTCCTCCACTTCTTAGGAAAGCACCCAGGCTCCCCATGGCACCTGCTGAGAAAGAAGTGCCCGTGGGCCTGTGATACAGCTCAGGGAGCTGTCGGGCTCAGGAGGAGGGGATCCCCAGAAGCCTTGTCTGGACTGGCAATCAGAGAGAAAAGACACTGTCTGTGAGTGAGTGCTATCCCACGCAGCATGCGTGTTCAAGGAATCCATGCGTCTTTTTCTGAGACTTCCCCACACTCACATCCCAAGTAAATGAGTTTGTTCCTGCAAGAGTGAGGGAGATAAGCTTGAAGCGGCCTGCTTCATGGGGGAAATTTCTTTGAAGTTAAAGGCTTTATTTTAAAAAGCTTCTCCATTTGCATTCTACCTCATAATATAGCTGAGTATGTATTTTGATACAAAGGTGGTTCATTTTACTTAGCATTTAGACTATATAAAATTCCCCCCAGATCTTCAATTCAGAATGTCCCCTCTAGGGATGTACTCCATGCTCAGTGTACGCCTGATTCCCTGCCAGCCCACGACCCCTGCCGAATCCCAGGACAGGTGACCTTGGGTTCAGAGTATCAGCAGGATGTCCTCCTTCATGTGAAATGAAGCAACTCAACTTACACAGACACACACATAGACACACCGGCACACACAGACACATACAGATACACACACACACACATATAGGCACATAGACACACACATAGACACAGGCAGACACGACACATACAGACACACAGACACAGACATTGGGGCTGGAAAGATAGTAGAGGCCATCTGCCCCAATAGGTTTTCTTGCTTCCAGAAGCCCAGCAGGACCCCTGAACAGCTTGGCATCAGACAGTAAAAGGCCACACTCCAGACTTTCCACCCTGCCAGACTTTTCCAAGAAGTCAGTTCCCCAAACTTTGTTATTATTGGGCTTCTATACAACCATATAGATTTATAGAGTGACCAAGTCCCTGGATTTGAAGCCTGGCCTAACTCCATAAGGTTGCTGTCTAGATTTAATGCGCTAATACGCCTAACGGTCCTGGGACGATACTCAGCACATAGTAACTGCTCAGTAAATTGAGCTATCCTTATTTTAAAAGTGTTCCATGAGTCAATAAACAGTGAACTACTAGTCCCCAGTTCTGGGCCTGAAGCCTAATTGGCTTTTAACTCTTTCCTTGCCCCACAGGGTAACAGTTTGGCTGTCAACAGCCCCCACTGAGCCTCTGACTCACTGGCATCAGGTGTGGTGTCTTCTTCAGACTCCTCTCTTGGCCACGGAAGGAGAGGCTCTCTCGGGGAGAGTGCTGTCTGTCACCAATAAGCAATAAGCAACAGAGTATGAACTCAATCCTGACTCTGGTTACTGGGCCTGTGGGAAGCCAGTGGGCCCCCAAGACCCCAGGACTGGAAGTGACCAGCAGGCTTTACCAAGGCCTGGCTGAGCTGGCAAAGGTGCCCCCGGCTTCAAAGCCTGCAGGGCATACATCACCTTGCTCCAAGCACAGCTAGGAGGGGAAGCTTAGGATGATCAAAGGCAGTGTTCCACTCCTGACTGCGCAGCCAGGAAGCAAACCCATCAACCTGTGGGGACACTGGCAAAAGCTTGAGCTCTCAATGCTCTAAGGCCCATGGCAGCTTCTTGGCTTTACTTCCATCTGTCTGGCCAAACATCCTCAAGTTTAGTGCCATCTGTACCACAGCGGAGAGAGTACTGCAGGGGCACATGCGATGTGCCAGGCAGGACACTGCTCCCCTCTGGTGATGGGCACACGAGGTCCAGCAGTGATTACTTCAGCTTGGCTCATTTTTAGAATGCTCTGTTTTCTTTCATCTTGTGGGAGCTTCTCCTGTGTGAGTTAGCAGAGAAGGGCCTAGAGGCGTGTGGTTCAAGGACGCTCGAATATTATATCTCAGGATATTAAGGGTATTCAGGGGTCATTTCACCCAACTTTCTTCCCTCCCTACCTCCCCCCATATCCCTTGGGGCCTCCTTGGGCCTCTGCTTAAACATTCTACCTCACCAGTCAGCTTTTCCATTTTTAAAAAGTCTTTATTTCATTACAAAACCTAAACATGCTCACATATAAATTGAAAACTTCACAAGTGTCTAGGGTCAAGCCACACACCCACCCCTCACCCCATTCCTCAGATATGCTTGCTTGCTCCATATCCTTTCAAGTGATTTTCTGTGCCTGAACCAACAAATAATATCATTGTGGAGTTGCTATTGTTTTATATGAAGGTTATACTAACAGTCTACAACTAACGTTTTCTCTCAGTAGTAAGTCTTGAATCTGTACAGATAGATATGCTTTGTTCTTTTCGTGGGTGAATGACAATCAAGGACATGGATATACCGTCATGTCTTTTAAAAAATCCCTGATCCACTGACATTTAGATTGTTTCCAATTATTTTTTTTTTTTTTTGCCATTGAAAAAAATTTTACACTAAGTACACTTGAACATAGAGCTTGCACAGTGATGTGAATATTTCTAAGTGAGATGCCTAAAAATAAAAATGCTGGATCAGAGGGTACATACATGTTACAGTCTGCTAGATCCTAACTTTTTCAGTGGCAGCACGAATTTCCACTCATACCAGCCATAGATAAGCAGGCTCTTTTTTCCTAGCACTGGATGTTACCAGTCTCTATGCTTTTTCAAATCTAATAGACTCTAAAATAAGTGTTTAAAGTTGCATCTGGTTATAGTTGATTTACAGTTCTTGGCTCGATGAAGGGCAGAAATGATATGAACCTAACAGAGGCAGAAGATCTTAAGAAGAGGTGGCAAGAACACACGGAAGAACTGTACAAAAAAGATCTTCACGACCCGGATAATCACGATGGTGTGATCACTCACCTAGAGCCAGATATCCTGGAGTGTGAAGTCAAGTGGGCCTTAGAAAGCATCACTACGAACAAAGCTAGTGGAGGTGATGGAATTCCAGTTGAGCTACTTCAAATCCTGAAAGATGATTCTGTGAAAGTGCTGCACTCAATATGCCAGCAAATTTGGAAAACTCAGCAGTGGCCACAGGACTAGAAAAGGT
>SJYA01001284.1:1664861-1741485 GCA_006410615.1 Neotragus moschatus
CAGAGATCAAATTGCCAACATCCTCTGGATCATGGAAAAAGCAAGAGAGTACCAGAAAGGCATCTATTTCTGCTTTACTGACTATGCCAAAGCCTTTGACTATGTGGATCACAATAAACTGTGGAAAATTTTGAGTAGATGGGAATACTAGACCACCTGACCTGCCTCTTGAGAAATCTGTATGCAGGTCAGGAAGCAACAGTTAGAACTGGACATGGAACAACAGACTGGTTCCAAACAGGAAAAGGAGTACATGAAGGCTGTATATTGTCATCCTGCTTCTTTAATTTATATGCAGAGTACATCATGAGAAACGCTGGGCTGGAAGAAACATAAGCTGGAATCAAGATTGCTGGGAGAAATATCAACAATCTCAGATATGCAGATGACACCACCCTTATGGCAGAAAGTGAAGAGGAACTAAAAAGCCTCTTGATGAAAGTGAAAGAGGAGAGTGAAAAAGCTGGATTAAAGCTCAACATTCAGAAAACAAAGATCATGGCATATGGTCCCATCACTTCATGGGAAGTAGATCAGAAAATAGTGGAAACAGTGTCAGACTTTATATTTTTGGGTTCCAAAATCACTGCAGATGGTGACTACAGCCATGAAATTAAAAGACGCTTATTCCTTGGAAGGAAAGTTATCACCAACCTGGATAGCACGTTCAAAAGCAGAGACATTACTTTGCCGACTAAGGTCCGTCTAGTCAAGGCTATGGTTTTTCCAGTAGTCACGTATGGATGTGAGAGTTGGACTGTGAAGATGGCTGAGCGCCGAAGAATTGATGCTTTTGACCTGTGGTGTTGGAGAAGACTCTTGAGAGTCCTTTGGACTGCAAGGAGATCCAACCAGTCCATTCTGAAGGAGATCAGCCCTGGGGTTTCTTGGAAGGAATGAGGCTAAAGCTGAAGCTCCAGTACTTTGGCCACCTCATGCGAAGAGTTAACTCATTGGAAAAGACTCTGATGCTGGGAGGGATTGGGGGCAGGAGGAGAAGGGGACGACAGAGGATGAGATGGCTGGATGGCATCACGGACTCAATGGGCATGAGTCTGAGTGAACTCCGGGAGTTGGTGATGGACAGGGAGGCCTGGCGTGCTGCGATTCATGGTGTTGCAGAGTCGGACACAACTGAGCGACTGAACTGAGTCACTAATAGCGTTAGTAGCTCAGTCGTGTCCAACTCTTTGAGACTCCATAGACTGTAGTGCACCAGACTTTCCTGTCCATGGAATTCTCCAGGCAAGAATACTGGAGTGGGTTGCCATTTCCTTCTCCAGGGGATCTTCTAACCCAGGGATCGAACCTGGGACTCCTGCATTGCGGGCACATTCTTTACTGTCTGGGCCACCAGGGAAGCCCTTACTCACTAATAAAGTTAAGTAACTTTTCATATAGTCATGGGCTATTCACTACTTTCTTCTGCTTTCAGTTCAGTTCATTCAGTCGCTCAGTTGTGTCCGACTCTTTGGGACCCCATGAATCGCTTAGACGTCTCTTAATTATTAGAAAATCACTCTTGATATGGATCCTTTATCTACATCCTGTATATTCAACTCATTAATCTTAGTTGTGCTTCTGAGTTCAAAAGAAATAGATCTGTTCCAATTTCCAAGTGGCAGTTGTTCTATTAGGAGAGTCTTAGAAAATATTCTCCTAGTCTCCCTGTCCTCAGGCTAACATGCTCAGCTCCTCCCCTCTTTAAGAGTGATTTTGAACTAGTTTAAAATTTTAAGTCCTCTCTGGAAATAGCCAGGTTTTCAATGTCCCCTTTAAAATAACAGGACAGTATACCTCTTTTGATACGTGCTGAGTACAAAGCAATAGTGACCACTGCTGTAAGTACCATACTTAAAATAATACAATCAAAGTGTAGATTGAGGGCCACTTTACTTGAGTGTTTGGATAATTCAAAGCAAAAAGCCTATTTGTATACAATCTACGTTTAAGTCTTTTCTCCTAGTACACAGCTGATTTTTGTCAGCTTCAGTTCAAGTTGTTGTGTTTATTCCACTCATGCATTCATCGTGCTGTCTGCAGAGCCTTACTAGAGCCAGCGGATTCTTTTACTTACTTTTAAACATTCTTTTGTGTAGCATGTTAGGGATGCCTACCATTTTTTATTATTTGCAAATTTAATAGGCAAATATTTATTTTAAAATTATTAAGCAGAAAGAGGCCCAGAGTCTAAATGTTCCTTTAAAATGTGCATAGCCCTGTCTATACCCTTTGGATCTGATGTGGAAGTAGCTCAAAACCCTCCACCTGTCGTCATATGCTGCCTACGCCCCTCCATCCAGGCCAGAGCAAGTATGGACCAGTCTTTACTGAACAGGATCCACTTGAGTTTAACCTCTGGTTTCACCCTCATAGCCCAGTCGAATAACACTGCCAAAAAGAGAAATGAAACTAACTGGGCTAGCTGTAACTGTTCTTTCAGAATTTCCCTGGTGGCTCATTCGGTAAAGAATCTGCCTGCAGTGCAGGAGACCACCTGCGGTGCAGGAGACCCAGGTTCCATCTGTGGATCAGAAAGATCTCCTGGAGAAGGAAATGTCAACCCACTCCAGTATTCTTGCCCAGAGAATCCCGTGGACAGAGGAGCCTGGAGGGCTGCAGTCCATGGAGTCGCAAAGAGTCAGACACGACTAAGCAACTAACGTTTTCGCTTTCGTTACTGTTCTTTATAAAACTGTGTTATATCTCCAGTTATCATAACTTTCTATCTCCTTAAGGGGATATTCAATTTGCAATAATATAGTTATGCTGTTCACAATAAAAATGGATGAAAAGGCTTACACTGAAAAGTGTTCATCCCAGGGCCACGCTCCATTCATTCCTTCCTCCCCTCCATTGTGTAGACACTGTTAACTGTTCCTTGCATGCCTCTTAAGGGTTTCAGTTGGATATACAGTTAGAAAACACTGTATTTGCAGGGATATGTTTCCTCTGCTTTTATATGTAAACAGTAGCATTTTATACCTGTTTCCTACATCTTGATATTCTCACTTAACACTGCATCTCAAGTAATTTCCCTATCGGTACACTGAGGTCTTTCTCTTCTTCTTCCTTGAGTTATTGTGTTTCTACATCATGGTCTTCCTTCATAAACATTATTACTTCCTTCAAAGAGGTAAGAGCTTCATTGCAGTTTTGAAAAATTGTAACAAAATATTTGCTGTATTTGTGCCTTACCTGTGGGCTTCCCTGGTGGCTCAGAGGGTAAAGCATCTGCCTACAATGCAGCAGACCTGGGTTCGATCCCTGGGTCGGGAAGATTCCCTGGAGAAGGAAATGGTGACCCACTCCAGTATTCTTGCCTGGAAAATCCCATTGACGGAGAAGACTTGTAGGCTACAGTCCGCAGGGTCACAAAGGGTTGGATGTGACTGAGTGACTTCACTTTCTTTCCTCTTTTCTTTGCCTTACCTAAATGTGTGTTTTTCAGCTGTTAGTAAAATTTGCTGCTTTTTTCTACTTTTTTTCTAGTAATATCTTTGTACTAATATTATGGTTGTTCATTGTCTAATTAGTGGGGCTTTTTGGAACAGTAATTTATAAGAAAGAAATTCCTGTGGAGGAGAGAGATGTGACAGACTTCATGCTGTTTTTCCTGAACTCATACTCTCTCTCCTGTGCTGCCACAGAGTCATACTGCTTCCTGCAAACATGGCTGCTTATGTGATTCTTTGGATAATTCTGTATGTCCCAGTTCCAGGAGAAGTTCTGTCCAGTGAAGGAAATGGCAACCCACTCCAGTGTTCTTGCCTGGAGAATCCCAGGGACGGAGGAGCCTGGTGGGCTGCCGTCTATGGGGTCACACAGGGTCAGACACAACTGAAGTGACTTAGCAGCAGCAGCAGCAGCAGCCTTACTTACTCCAATTCCTGCACGTCAGGGTACAAGGGATAAAACGTTTGCATGTCAGAAAGTGTTCCTTATCTTCAGATAGAGTAGTAGTGTGAGCACTTTCTGAGGCATACTGGCCCTGGGCTGTCTTGCCCCTCTTGGCACATCTGTACTTTTTCCCATGTGGCTTACAACTAATCTCAATTGCTTCGGCAGCCCTTACACCTAAGTTGGAAATGGCAGATAACATCTTTCTACCAGTTTTACAGAAAATGTGCTCTGTGGTTTGCAGTATCTTTCTATTCTCTTTTTTGGGATGGCATCCCAAAGCTTTCTAGGATAAAAAGTGGGAGATATTTCATGCTTTGTTCTTCCTTGAAGTGACCACTTTCTTCCTAAACCCTTATATACCACCTGTTTAGTGACTGGTTCTTTAGTATTAAGGAGCAGTAACCAGCATCTGCCTGGAATTTTGGACTTTACCTTTTCTGCTTTGTGCAAACCAGAATAACATCCATTTGTTTTCAAATATTTTAAGGTACCCTAGGGTATAATTGAAGTGAAGTGAAGTCACTCAGTTGTGTCCGACTCTTTGCGACCCTGTGGACTGTAGCCTACCAGGTTTCTCCGTCCATGGGATTCTCCAGGCAAGAGTACTGGAGTGGGTTACCATTTCCTTCTCCAGGGAATCTTTCTAACCCAGGGATCGAACCCAGGTCTCCCACATTGGAGGCAGAGCTTTAACCTCTGAGCCACCAGGGAAGCCCAGGATATAATTAGGTGACTGAATTTAAGTCATCTTATTCCTCCACTCCTTTTTCCTAGCATATCTTGGGTTTCATCCTTATCAGTCATATTTTTCTACACTCCGCTCCTTCATTCCCCTAATAGCCAAGAAGAAAGCAAACCATCTCCACTGCCTCTTGACTCCCAGGGCTCCTACAGCCCTCCACAGCTTTATTATGATGGCATTGTTATGTTGCTGTTATTTGCCTATGTGTGAACTTCCGAAAAAGAGGGCCCGAGTCTTATTCTGTGGTGTCCATCTTCACCTAACACATTCCAGAGATTCAGCAGTGGTGTGGAATGACTCCCTGAATCACAGAGACATAGTTGATTTCTCTCTTATTAAAAACATAGTCCGGCACCACTGAAAGAAGATGCTGAGATGTCATGGGCATGCAGTGCTCTGAAGGAGGAAGAAGGGAGGAAGTTCTTCCTCCTATTAGACCAGTGCCCTTGTGTAGCGGGAGAGACTAGGTTCTGGAGTCTGGTTGTGCCCTGGTTCTGTCCAGTCTTTTCTACATCCTAGTTGGTACCTGAGTGATCTCGGGCAATTTAATCAATTCTCTAGCACCCCAGTTTCCTCACCTCATCATCTATAAAGTAGATTTTATGATAACTGTCTCACTAGACTTTTGCAGATACTAAGGGAGAAAGTAGTATAATAATTAGCACACAGTGAGTCCACAGTAAACCTCAGTTCCATTTCTTCTTCTCCTACATACTTTCTTACTCTTACTGTATCTCATCATTTTTTTTTTTTTGTCTTAAAATTGTTTTCCTTGGTATTTTCTACAAACCTCGGCGTTTCCTTAATGTCAAGGTTTTCACGCTATTATTTCAGAAAGGGGCTACCTTTTTGTTCTGCCTCAGAGAGGATCTTCCCCTCCCTTATCATCAAATATTCTTTTAAACTCTGACCTCCTGGGAGAACTCCCTGTGCGACCACACTGGTGTGACAGTGACTGCCCTTTTCTTCCCTGCCAGCAACATTTCTGATTGTACTGGTAGCATTTTATTTCTGACAGCCTCCTATCATTCTTGAGCTGTCTTTCGTTTTATTGCTCTGGACAGTAAAAGAGAACATTTCTTTTTTATGAACTTTATGAAATTTATATCCCTAAAGTTCAAAGAAATGGTCTCCAATGTTATTGGATATGTGCACATTTGAGTAAAACCACTTTCTTTATGTGTGCTCCACGTAGATTAATATTTCTCTTTTAATTGTGTGGCTGTACTACAGTAATAATAGAAAATACAAAATTAAATGCTCCAGATAGATATATAGAGAGGTCTATATGGATGTATATATGTATAAGTACTATATATACACACATGCATAGACATGTATATACACATATAGAAATTCATATAGTGTGCATTTTCTAAGACATACAAAAATAAAACTAAAAACATGAATTGAAAAAATAAATATGGCTTAATGTTGGATCCAGCTCAGCTGCTTATCCTGTGCCATAATGTTTTAAAACATAGTTTAAAATTTTTGGGTCCCTAACAAAGGTCTGCACTACCCAGGTATGCTGCCAGAGAAGGTGGTTTCCAGAGAGTTGGATGAGCTTTTTGGTTTACAAAACTGAAAGGCATACTGACCAGAGGATTAATGCTTTGGAAGCTTCAAGAGCCTAGCATTAAGCTTCTCCACCTTGGACTCCAGCTAAGACAAATCCTCTCACTCTCTGTGTATTTGGACAGCTGCGGCAGAAGAAATTACAGGGGGAAACTGTTGTGCACGCTTAGGTGCAGTGAGATAATGGTATGTGATGGGCAGCTTTAAGTGACATTTCCGTGTTCTACACCCTTACTCAGATTATTCAAACTTTGACCCATGTGTCCATCACATGGCTGGTTGTTGCCGTTGTTCAGTTGCTAAGTTGTGTTCAACTCTTTGTGATTGTTCGTGCCCAGCCCATGGACTGTAGCACACCAGGCTCCTCTGTCTTCCACTATCTCCCCAAGCTTGCTCAGATTTGCATCCATTGAGTCTGTGATGCTGTCTGACAGTCTCATGGCTGGTATTTACTCAGTATCACTGTAGCACATGGTTTAAGATGTAATCACAGTCTTGCTAAACCAACCCCCCCTTAGCCAAGCCTGAGGAACTTAGGTGAACTAACAGATATCTTAACTCTAAGCTGGTGATTAGAATCCAGCATTTACCTACTCAATTCACTTGTGTTCAATATATATTTGATAAACTGCACTAGCCTCCTAGGGCTGCTATAACAAATTACTACCAACCAGGTGCTTAAAACAACAAAAATGTATTCTCTAACAATGTCAGAGGCTAGAAGTGTGCAGTCAGGGCATCAGCAGGACCACGTTTCCTCTGAAGGTTCCAAGGAAGAAACTTGGGTCTTTCAGCTTCTGATGGTGCCTGAAAATCCTTAGTCTTCCTTGTAGCTGCATAACTCCCGTTTCTGCCACTGTCTTCAGCTGGTTTTCGTCCCTGGGTGTGTCTCTATGTGTCCTCTCTTCTTATAAGGACACTGGTCATTAGATTTGGGGCTCATCTCAATCCAGTATGGGCTTCCCCTGTGGCTCAGCTGGTAAGGAATCTGCCTGCAGTGTGGGAGACCTGGGTTCATTCCTTGGGTTGGGAAGACCCTCTGCAGAAGGAAAAGGATAACCAGTCTAGTATTCTGGGCTGGAGAATTCCATGGACTGTAGCATCCATGGGGTCACAAAGAGTCGGACACGACTGAGCGACTTTCACTTAATCCAGTATGACTTCATGTAAACTTCATCACATGTGCAAAGATCTTCTATCCAGATACAATCATAGGCACAGATACCAGGCTTTAGGACTTGAGCATACATGTTGGGAGGACACAATTCAACCCACTATAACAAATAACTGAAAAAATTGAAAATAACAGTTCAGTATTTTCTTCCACACCATGAGGTACCATGCCACATCCTTTCTGGGGCACGTTCCAACCCCTTTGAAGAACACTGGTCTAGAATTTGCATCTGCTGAGGTTCTCATTCCTTCCTTTATCTCTCAGTATGGTGACTTGGGCTATTTGGTCCCCAGGCTTCCTGCCTCTTCTGTTCTCCATCCCATTCTTCCTTAATGGTCACCACTGAACCCATCCCACTACTGTACCTTCTGTTTTCTCTAAGATGAATGATCAGGAATTATTTCTGCAGTAAGAACATGATTGCTTGTGTTAGTCCCAGGTTTCCAAAATGTTCTTGAATATTACAAAAGAAATCTTCACATATAAAGCAATGGTTTTGTATTCAATTCTTAAACTAAAGTATGTTACCACTTAGTCGCCTCCTCTGGTCCTATAAGATTTTTTTTTTTTTAGTTAAAAAAATTTTTTTAAAGTATTTTTTGGGTATGCTGTTACTGCTGAGTCGCTTCAGTCATGTCCAACTCTGTGCAACCTCATAGACAGCAGCCCACCAGGCTCCCCTGTCCCTCGGATTCTCCCTTTTTAAAGTCTTTATTAAACTTGTTACAATATTACTTCTGCTTTATGTTTTGGGTTTTTTTTTTCTTTTTTGGGGGGCCATAAGGCATGTGAGATCTAGCTCCCTGACCAGCAATCGAACTGATGCCCCCTGCTGCATTGGAAGGTACAACCCCTGGACCACCAGGGAATTCCTTGGCCACATAAGATTTTAAGTGAGTAACTCTGGCAAGGAACTAGGTTGCATTTTCTTTTAATGCACATTGGCAAATAACTGATTCGAAACAGTGAATAGTTATTTAGGGTCCTGCAGTCTTGGAAAATTATCCATTATTGACGGCTTTATAAACCTTGTTCCCAAAGAGCTCACTGTCTCAATGTCTGGTTCTCTTCAAATCTACCCTGAAGCATCACAAATGAAGTGCACTGCAGGATGTGAGTGTCAGGAAGAAACGTTTTAAAACAAAAAAAGAGAATTCCAAGTCACTTACATGAGTTGAAATAGGAAAGGACATTGTTATTGTTATTGAGTTGCTAAGTTGTGTCTGACTCTCTTACTATTTCATGGACTGTAGCCAGGAGGTGGATTCTTTACTACGGAGCCCCCTTGAATCCCTCAAAGGACATTACTTTTTTATTTTTTTCTTTTAATCTCTAGCTATCAGTTCATTTCAGTCACTCAGTCATGTCTCTTTGCAACCCCATGGACTAAAGCATGCCAGGCCTCCCTGTCCATCACCAACTCCCGGAGCTTGCTCAAATTCATGTCCATCGAGTTGGTGATTCCACCCAACCATCTCATCCTCTGTCATCCCCCTTCTACTCCTGCCTTCAATCTTTCCAAGCATCAGGATCTTTTCCAATACGTCAATTCTTCGCATCAGGTGGCCAAAGTATTGGAGTTTCAGTTTAGCATCAGTCCTTCCAATGAATGTTCAGTACTGATTTCCTTTAGGATTGACTGGTTGGATCTCCTTGCAGTCCAAGGGACTCTCAAGAGTCTTCTCCAACACCACAGTTCAAAAGCATCTGTTCTTCGGTGCTCAGCTTTCTTTATGGTCCAACTCTCACATCCATTCATGACTACTGGAAAAGCCATAGATAGCTTTGACTAGACACACTTTTGTCAGCAAAGTAATATCTCTGCTTTTTAATAAGCTGTCTAGGTTGGTCATAGCTTTGCTTCCAGGGAGCAAGTGTCTTTTAATTTCATTGCTGTGGTCACCATCTGCAGTGATTTTGGAACCCCCCAAAATAAAATCTGTCACTATTTCCATTGTTTCCCCATCTATTTGCCACAAAGTGATGGGACTGGATGCCATGATCTTAGTTTTTTAATGTTGATTTTTAAGCCAGCTTTTCACTCTCCTCTTTCGCTTTCATCTAGAGGCTCTTTAGTTCTTCACTTTTTGCCATAAGGGTGATATCATCTGTGTATCTAAGGTTATTGATATTTCTCCCGGCAATCTTGATTCCAGCTTGTGCTCATTCAGGCCGGCATTTTGCATGATGTACTCTGCATATAATTTAAATAAGCAGGGTGACAATATACATCCTTGACGTACTCCTTGCCCAATTTGGAACCATTTGGAATATGTCTTCCTCTTGTTTGTCCTCAATAAAAGCTAGACCTTGAGTTGTGGGTTTCACAGAATTTGACATTGGATTTAAACCTACCCAGGACACTATTGGTAATAATAGGGAGGGAATTATGTCCTTTGCTAACTTGTGGGATTTAAAAAGGAAGCCTAGTTATCAAGGAAATTCAAATTCAGATAATAATATTCTAATCCCAAACATTTAAATATTAAAGGTTGGAAAAAGTATAATGAAATTAGCACTTTTATACTTTGTAGGTGAGGAAGTAATTTGGTGCACTTTCTGGAAGACATTTTAGCAGCAGGTATTGGGAACCTTAAATATGCCTTGTATGCTTTAGCCTGGTGAGTCTGCCTCTAAGAATTTATTCCAAAAACTATAATCCTTGATAGCACATAAAGATGTATTATAAGAATGTCTTTTACAGCAGAATTTCTGTCATAAAACCAGATATTTGTTACCATAAGTAATAATATGTTATTTTAAAAGCATAAATATTTAATAATGAAGAATTGCTAAATTGTGCTATATCCACATTATGCCATTGAAAAGTTCATTGTTAAGAATTATAGAATAACTGCTAACATTAAATAAAGAGAGATGAAGGAATACTTAAGCACTATTTTACTAAAAATTTACATTTATAAATACATAGAGTGAAAAATACACAGAAGGGAAATATTCTACAATGTTAGTTGAAAGAATCTGTCTAATGATATTATGGATTCTTTTATTTTATTTCAATGTTTCCTTATTTTTCTACAGTGAATATGTGACACTTTTATAACCAAAAGAAATACAGATATCCTCAAGAATGAATAATTAAAATCCCCAAATCACAGCCCCTTCAGATTAGTCATCAAGGCTATAGCATACTACTTGCTATTATTAGCCACTTCTGGTAATTACTTGAGCCTTCATCTGGGGTGTCTTAAATTAAATCAGTCATATTTGTTAGCTGCTTTTTGTCAGTTTGAGATGCTAGCTTAGCCAATTCTTACATGATAGGGTTGTTCTGGTACATCGGTGGTGACCCATAAAGAGTCTCTGTCATGTAAAGCCATTTCTGCCATTGATATTGGTAAAGCTTTTTTTTTTTTTNCTTCAGAATGTACTGGTTGGATCTCCTTTCAGTCCAAGGGACTCTCAAGAGTCTTCTCCAACACCACAGTGCAAAAGCATCAATTCTTCAGCACTCAGCCTTCTTCACAGTCCAACTCTCACATCCATACATGACCATAGGAAAAACCATAGCCTTGACTAGATGGATAGATTCTGTAAAAAAAAAAAAAAAAAAATAGGGTTCTGTTTCCCAACATGCAGCAAGGAACCACTGTCCCATCTGCTTATGAGGGGCTGCCTAGAAATAGCCCAGCTGCTCTACTAATCCCATTCCCTGTGCACTTACAAGGTAACATGGTATACTGCACCGTAGTCATCCACATACGTATCTTTCCCTCTTCCCACTTGCTTGCAAGCACTCCAAAGATAGGAACAGATCTCACAAATTTGCATATTCCCCACAGGGCCTGGCATAGGGCCTGGCTCATAGAAAGTGTTCAAGAAACGTTTGTTCATTGTAACAAAATTTTCATTCTCAAGTCTACTTAATTGGAGAGGTCAACGGTTGGCCATGCTCAAGGCAGACAGATAATGCATTTTCACATTGATCTAGCAATCAAATAAATTCTGGGGAACTTCCCTTGCCATGCAAAATAGCATGAAATCACACATTAACATAGGTCAATGCAGAAGCCCAAACTTATTAAATTGTTAGTGTCTTGCACTCAGCACCCTTGGAAGTAATATTAATGTCACATTTTATTATGACTTNAATTTTCATTCTCAAGTCTACTTAATTGGAGAGGTCAACGGTTGGCCATGCTCAAGGCAGACAGATAATGCATTTTCACATTGATCTAGCAATCAAATAAATTCTGGGGAACTTCCCTTGCCATGCAAAATAGCATGAAATCACACATTAACATAGGTCAATGCAGAAGCCCAAACTTATTAAATTGTTAGTGTCTTGCACTCAGCACCCTTGGAAGTAATATTAATGTCACATTTTATTATGACTTGACTTTTCCACTACATTTAAAGAAACACATCAGAGAGCCACAGTCAGAGCAGGCTACATAATTTGTACCAGCCAGTGCAAAAAGAAGATGCAGAGACTCAGGCTGGGTAAATGAGTCAGTCTCCTCTTTCATGAGCCTCTTGTTCCAAACCATGGTGGACAGATGACTCCCAAGACTGCAGCTTCCCATTGCCAAGATGGAGAATGGGTGAGAGGACCCATGGATCTTGGGTCTGCTGCTGACCTCAGTCCCTGCGCAGGAAGTAGCGTTGCTCTTCCCCACCCAAGAAACAGCTGGACACTTGCCTGATACCAGTTCTTCCTGTGGCTTGCCAGGAACCCCCATGGGTACAGAGTGTAATAGAACTCAGGCCACTCCCACCTGTTGCTACTGTAGTCCTAGGGGCAGGGGCAAGGAGGGGGAGGCCCAGCAGAACCTGGGGCTTCGTGGCTGTAGCCTAGAGAGGCAGAGGGAAGGCAGAATCCTGTCCCCGTGAACTGAAGCTGGCAGCCTCAAGTGCGTCACTGAAGTCCCAGCACACTGCACTAACAAAACACAGATTCAAAGAGAAAAATATTAAAGATCTCAGGACAGCGATTCCAGAGCATTAAACCACAAACACTCAGCACAGGAACCTGTGCAACTGTGCTTAACCCCACACCCTGGCCGTCGAAATGAGGTGTAGGGCCTTGCTCAAATGTGAATTCTGTCTGTGGAGAAGAGAGGTGCCATTTTAAGTTATGCTGTTCTACAAAAGCTGGTTGAATCCATTAGCTTATCTACGAGGATGGGGAAGAAATTAGACAATGAAGAGGTTAATTGCTCTCTGCAAGTGTTCAGTGGCTCCTCCCCAAATGTGTGCCGTGGTGACTTTGGACTTGATCCTGTAGACAGGGAGCCAGGAGCACCCATTCTTCCCTCCCTCACCTTTGGGCACAAGTGGTACTTGAGCCAAAATAGGATTGTCCATCTACAAAGCCAGGAGTGTGGCCACAGGGAGAAGAGGGGGTTTTTGCAGCTTCACAACTGCAAAACAGCCACAAAATTTGTGATAAACATTTTTTAGGAAAGCAGTTTTGTATGAAGTAGTAGCCATAATAAACAGAGTCTAAATTGAGATCTCCTGTGTCTGGGAGCATGCACGGAATGGGGTGGACTCATGAGGAGGTGAAAGGTGCCTGAGAGAACAAAGATAGGAAATATGACATTTGTGCCTAAGAATCTCATCCAAGTTCCCAGGACTGTCGTGGAACCTTGCCATCACCGATCCCTTCCAGCACTTCTGTGAAGGCTTCGCCCTCCTGCCAGCACACCCAAGGGGGTCCTTGGCCAGCTCCCTCTGAAGTCAGTCAGCTACGACGATCACCAGCTGTTCCCCGTCAAGACTGGCCTGGAATCGCAAATGCCTCCCTCTTGGCTGGCCATCCCTTCAATGACTCCATTAAGGTTTATTGTGTGACCAGGTCCCCGTGCTTCCGGTTTGATGTCCCACCACCAGCTGCATATCTGAGCCCCTCTCCAGGCAGGGGGTGTGTGCCTCTTGAATGTGAATCAAACCTAATATTAAAAAACAAAAACAGAACCCAGTGTTTTTTACATTACCATCTGACATTGCAAGCGAAGCTCATTTTCAGATGACTCCCAGCTGTCACAATAGCATTGTGCCTGGATGGCTCTGTCACCACAGAAGCAAGGAGGGCAGTTTATCTCTGATTTCATCTGGTAACAGGAATTGTGATTGAAAATCAACCTGAGACATGTTGAGCAGCTACTTCGAATCACATCTATTGACATTGTCCATCGCTTTACTGGGGATAAAACACTTTTATGTACACTGTTATCATGTATGTTAGGGAGTGATGGTGGCTCTAAAGGGAGAAAAAGACTGAAGTATTTTCCTCCTGAGCTCAGAAACGGGAAGGAAATAGCCAGGTTCTTACAAAAGGGAATCTCAAAAGCAGACCACAGAGCTAAGCACAGAAGAATGAGCCTTACCAGCACCAAAACCCAGAGAGGCTGGGATGAAAACATTGCCAACCTAAGATAGGCATCACGGGAGGAGGGTCAGGCCAAACTGAGCTCCTGTAACAAAGTGTCAGAGTGGAGGGCTTTAGGCAGCTGTTTCGTCAAAGTAGATTCTTGTTCTTTTATCTGTCACATACATAATACATGTGTCCTCAGTCACTCACCCATGTCTGACCCTGCGACCCTGTGGTATGTAGCCCACCAGGCTCCTCTGTCCTTTGAATTTTCCAAGCAAGAATACTGGAATGGGTAGCTATCCCCATCTCCATGGGGTCTTCTGGACTCAGGAATTGAACCCGTGTCTCTTGCCTTTGCAGCTGGATTTTTTTTACCACTGACACCACCTGGGGAAGCACACATAATACGTAACTTTGTATTAAAATAACACAACCACAGATGAACCCAAAAGAAAACAGTAGTATATTTTAGGCTTCCCGGTCTAGCTTCTCTTACCCATTCTTGGAAGCATTTGCCTGAATCTCATCTCCACTGATACTCTCAGTTTTCGGCTTCTGTCCTTGCTCCCTGTAAAGTCTTTACCAACCTGTTCTCTCTTCCAGTGGTTTGGGAATCAGTATTTCCCTAGCTGTCGATGACTCAGAACTGGACTTAATTGATGATAATTGCGTGTCCTAGAGGATTGGTGCTCATAATTACCGATGTCTCAGAGGCTGAAATGCACACTCTGTCCCTATAAACTGTGAGAGAATTCAGCTTGATGAATGCTCAGCAAAAGTGTGATTTGCCACATCTGGTCACTTTGATGGGCCAATCATGAATAAATATTTTCTTTGTGGTCCTTTCCCCTAGAGTCCTGGAGAGCTGAGTTGAACACATTTTTGTGTTTCTATACTCTACCCTTTCTTCATTGGCCTACTGGGTTCCTTTGCATACAGTAGGTATCCAATACATGTTTACCAAATGAAAAGTCTGTTTCTTAGAGCGTGATGAGGCTCCACTGCTGAACGCATTCAGTGGGCTTTGTTTCCCATGAACTCCCCTTGTATGAAGCCACTGTCCTAATGGGAGCTGAACTGTTGAAAAGACTGATTATCCCCTGACTCTGGGGGTGAGCGGTCAATGTATGGGAAGGTGTGAGGGTTGAGGGCATCCCTAAGGTGTGATGAGTCTGAGTACACGCCTGTGTCTGAGGCATCATTACTTTATTCGAGGACTGTGGGAGTTCCCAGCAGGGCATCCTTCTCACCAGGAGCCAGCATTCAGAATTCTTTCTTCTCCAACAGTTATGTTCTCAAGATTCCTCTCCCTCTATAACTCATCCATCTGACTGCAGTTGTCCCCAAAAGCCTCAGGTGAAAATGGGCCAGATGCAAGGTAGAGGGCAAGCACTCCACAATGAAGACCAGGGTGGACGAGAGAGTGGAGCAAGAAGGGGAACACTGCCAAGAAGATGAACACCGGCCTGGCATTTCTGGAACACACTCGAGGGGGCTTTGCTCCTGGGAAGTTCGAATCGTGCTGAGTCTTTGTTACCCCAGACCAGATCCAGGCTCAGAGGTGAGCAGAGTGGTGGGGTTGGGACACAGCGTGAGAGGAGACTGAGAGCAAAGAGCAGGTGGATTAGAGGGAGATGAGAAGAGAGAGGAGCTGTAACTGAATCCGTGGGGTCAGTAGGGATTTATCAGTAGCCCTTTGTCCAGGTGGCTGTTACAGAGTGCCTGTCTTCCTGCCTGTTCATCTGTCTGCTCCTCCATCCACTTATCTATCCATCCACCCTGGCTTTTTACAAATTTTCCAAGGATGAATTGTATATGATGTAGTAGTAGAAACTATAGTTGTATAGAATAACAGAGAAATACAAGGATGAGGAAATACAGAGCCAAGAGCCGGGCTGACCATACACACACACACACACACACACACACACACACACATGCTGGACTGGATTGTGCTCTGAGGGGCTGCTTGTGACAGTGAAAGGCAGGGACACTCATAACCAAAGTGGGCATCTTGGCAGACCTGGAGCTCTGGCCTGTGGCGTGTGCCTTGCTTGGACTAGGCACACTGGCTTGGACTTCATGGGGTAGCATCTCCATGCCGTGGGTGGCAGGGGGAAGGTGGTCCTAAATAAGCATGTGCCATGGTGAGGCTTGTTTGCATTAAGAGCCAGATGCAACTATTGCTTCTCTCGCATGAGGCAAACTAGCAGAGAGAACCCTCCAACTATAGAAAATACCATGTCAGAAGTTATAAAACAACATTCATTTTTTTCAGAGTTCAAAGACTAGCCAATTTTAAAAGCTTTTTTTAAGTCAAGAAAAAAAAATGGCTTGAAAATCATACTGACAGGGCCTCTGAGAGTCTTTTCTTAGCTGACATCTCCCTCTACTGACAGTACCGCCTCTCGCTGTTCCCTCGCAGCCCAGCAGGGAAGTCCTTTGAAAGTGACAGGCCTGTGAAATGCCTTTGAGTCCTTGCTCACTGATTGAGAAGGACCAGTTCCGCTTGGGACTTGGGGAATTGATGTCGTCCAAGTGCAGGCTAGAAACAGGAGATACCTGTCTGGAGTTCAGAAGCGAGACCTCAGAGAGAAGTGGCAGAGTGGAAGGTAGGAGTGAATGAAAGTAAAGAGGAGGAGGAGGAAGATGCCTGAACCTTGCTGCTGCTGCTGCTAAGTCGCTCCTGTCGTGTCCGACTCTGTGCAACCCCGTAGACGGCAGCCCACCACGCTTTCCTATCCCTGGGATTCTCCAGGCAAGAATACTGGAATGGGTTGCCATTTCCATCTCCAATGCATGAAAATGAAAAGTGAAAGTGAAGTCGCTCAGTTGTGTCCGACTCTTTGCAACCCCATGGACTGCAGCCCACCAGGCTCCTCCATCCCTGGTATTTTCCAGGCAAGAGTACTGGAGTGGGGTGCCATTGCCTTCTCCGCCTGAACCTTGAGGGTCTTTCAGACAGAAAGGCTAGGAAGATGGGCAGGAGTGAAACAACTGCAGTTCAGTCACTCACTCCGCTGAAGGCCTTTCCACAGGTACCCATCTTGGCTTGTTGAATCCCAGTGTTGGGAAACTCAGTCCTTCACTGTCAAGAATGGTTTGACAATGTTTATTGTTAGAAAGCTATTACTTGTAACGAGCCGAAATCTGCTTCCCCACAGTCTCCATTCATTTTCCTCATCTTGCCTTTCTGTGCTGTAGAGATAGAATCTATTACCTCACACGTTTCCCCAACAAATGCTTCTCCAGGAAAATCCCTTGAGAAAACTACGGTTAAATGCTTCAGTTACCCAGTTCAAGGTGTGTTCCCTTCCTCCCCTACCCCTTATCAGCCTCCCCTCCCTCCCCAGCCTCCAACCTCTCAGTCACTTTGGGGAGGCTTTCTATTGTCCTGAGAGCTTTGCTTGCATGATCTCTTTGGACAGTGTGTCAGTTGAGTGAGTAGGCATCATTATTATCCCCATTTACAGATGAAAAAACTGAGGCTCAGACGGAGATGGTACTTGCACAAAGCCACATAGCAAGCATGGATAGAGTCCAGCTGGACATCCATGTCTCTCTAATAACCAAAGTCTGGGCCCTTAAGTCAACGTGAGTCTACCTATTTTGTCTGTAGACAGCATGGGGTGTGGAAAAGACCCATAGTGTTGCCCACTGGACTGAACCAAAGTGATAACGCCTACTTGAAAATTGGCAACTTGGACCACAGGGCTTGCAGATAACACAGTTAGGACTTTGTGTCTGGACCCGAGTTTCTTCCCAGTCGGTGCTCCTGACTTCCTTTTCTCACTCTCAGTGTTAGCTTCAGCGAAGCCACCCCTCTGCTCAGGCTTATTTATCGGCTTGGCAGCTCCGATCGTGACTCCTCGTGGGCTCCACCTGTGGCATGGGTGCCCTGCAGCCTTCTCTGCTCAGCACGCCATCCATACAGGACTCCTGGTCGCCTAAAGTCTCAGTCAGCCCTTCCCACACCCGTTATTCTGGATTCCTTCAGAGGATGGCAGATTCCTTACGGCCATATTTTAGATGCAGGTGACTCCCTATCAGCCAGCTCTGAGACCTTGTGATTGAACTCCTTTGATTCTTGAGTTTCTTAACTTTAAGAAGGGAATGAGTACTTAATGTTACATTGTGGGTTTAAGTAAGAATGTCAATTAAATGTCCAACATTGTACCCGCCCCATATCACATCAGCTCAAAATTTGTAGCTGTTATCAGTCTGCAGTGGAAAACTGAAAAGTCTGTGTCCTGGAGTAGATTAACAGAGGAAAGGCGGGCAGCTGAGGGAGAGAGAAGTCATGGGGATAAGAGAGCAATAAAAGGCACTGTCTTTTTGCCTTTTTGTAGAAGGCAAAAATAGAAGGCGTTTTCTGAGAGTACCGCCCCTCGACACTACCAGCCCTCTCCAGGAAAACACAATAAATAAAAACTCAGTAATAACAGTTGCTTAGAATCTTGAATTCACAGCTTCAAGTTACCTTCAAGGTATTTCCCCCCTCAATTGGCTTTGAGGGGGGAAAACGATTTTTCTTCATTTTTGGATTGCAGAATTCTTTTTATTTTTTTAATCTTCAGAGTTTGACACAAACCCACTTTTGTTGATCTGGTATTTCCTCTATGGATCAACTTTCTGGCTCTGGAAAAAGCCTCCTTCTTTTATGAGGCACTTTTAACCTGCAGGATTTCCATTTAGCTTAATTGGCATATTTATGTATTGAGATGGGTGCCTAGAGGGCTCGGGCCACATCTTTTGTATAAATCGAAAAAAATGAAATGAGCTGCTCTCACAGTTGCGTGCCCTTCAGTCATGGAGTGCCATGAAAGGCTCATCAGTTACCAGTCGCGGAAGCTCAGGAACATCAATAGGCATTAGGCAACCAGGAGTCACTTAGGAAAGCAAAACTCAGGGTTTTCAAAGCCCGCTGATTTCAGGAGCTTGGCTGTTGCTGATTCCCTGTTCAGTCCTTCCCGGCCCTCCGTTCTGTCTCCAGGTGAAGGGATGGCTGTCTCCACTCCTGCTCAATAGTCTCCTCAGGTGAAGCTGGAGAGTCTTCTGGGGGTCAGACAGTTTGTGAAGAGTGACCCGCAGGCTATTCCTCACCAGTTCCTCCGTGGATTACAGGCCTCGCTGCAGGCTGTCACTCTTCTAGCCCCTTCTAGAGCCTGGCGTGCTTTGAAGGCATGGGTGGGAATGGATTCTTATTCATGTAATTTAGCTATGGTTAATGGCTTATAGAGTTTTAGAGTCTGGCCTCTCCAGGCATGTCTGTTAAGTTTCTGTTAAGATTGTCAGAGACTGGAGAAGATCAAAGGGCCTGGGACACAGGTGTGGCTTTCCTCCAAGCCAGACCAAAAAGTGTCTCCTTAACAAGAATCCTTCTGACGTCCCGAAGACTTGAGAAAGAAAGGGGAACCTTTTGGTGGATCCTGGAAGAACTTGATCTCTGGGCTAAAGAAGGCACGTTTCGTAAGAGGGACAAGTGATACCAGAATAGCACCAATGCCCTGTTTGGATGCATTCCTAAAAATAGATGTAGCTGAACCAGTTGTCCTTGGAGGTTGTATCTCCTGCCACGATGGCCATAGTGGGCTGAATGGTGGTCCTGGATGTCAGTGAATGCGACCTTATTTGGGAAATGGGGGCATTTTTTAAAATGAAAAAAAAAATTTATTGAAGTATCCATGGGACATGTAAGAGATGCATCCCTGGGTTGGGAAGATGCCCTGGAGTGGGACATGGCAGTCCACTCCAGTATTCTTGCCTGGAGAATCCCATGAACAGAGGAGCCTGCTGGGCTACAAGCCAGTGTGTGCCAAGAATGGCCCAGAGTCATCAGAAGCTAGGAGAGAGACGGTGAATGGGTTCTCACTCAGATCTTTCAGCAGGGACCAATCCTGCCAATAGCTTGATTCTGGGTTTCCCGCCTCTAGGACTGTGAGAGAATATGTTTCTGTTGTCTTAAGCCACCGTGTTTATGGTCCTTGTTACAGCAGCCCTAGGAAACCCATACGATGACCAGCCACTCAGGCTGCTGGTTCCATCCTCCAGAGTCTACCCTGGAGTAACTCTCCAAGTAACCAAGAAGAAACATGGATTCTAGAAACTAGTGGTAAAGCTAGAGATAAAAAATGTGAGCTGCCCCTGAGAATTCTCAATGTTGCCTGATTTTGTGGGAAAAATGGTGTGGCTGCAGCCAGAGGGTGGCCTGAGGCCACAGGGAGAAGTTGGGGGAAAGCCTTTTAACCTGCCCCTCCTCACCTCTGAGTAACTTGGAGAAATCACTGACCGACCCTTCAGATTTCCTCTGCCAGTGTGACATGGATGCAGGCCCCACAGCCTTGCAGAGGAAGGTGTTGAAAGAAAGGAGCCACAGGTCAGGGCGATCTTGAAGGATTCACTCCTCTCCTACTCCGCCTCCACCCCAGAGCCACTGCTTAGAACATAATGTAGTGAAGAGATGCCCTCCCCAAAATGCTGCTTCTCTCAGTTTTTAAAGATGCTTTTCTGACCACAGATGTTGCCATAGCAGCCAGTGGCAGAGATCAGCTGTGGTTCTGTGCTGCCCAGGCTCCACCATGGGGCTTGTCCTTTCCTCTCTTCGAAGTTATCTGAGCTCATGCAGACAGGCGCTTCAGACTCCATCCAAAGCAGTATCGCTGGAACAAGAATTTTAAATGAACACAAGAAATGCCTGTGATAAGGGGTGATAAATGTATGAAACAAAAAATCAGAAAAGAACCAGATGAAAACTATGATATTTTAAAGAGAGTAGATGGAGTAAATAATAGGGCAGATATAGCTGAGGAATGAAGCAGGGAATTAGAAGATTGTTCTGTGTTGTTTTAGTCGCTAAGTTATATCTGACTCTTTTGTGACCCCATGGACTGCAGCCTGCTGGGCTTCTCTGTCTATGGAATTTTCTAGGCAAGAAGACTGGAGTGGGTTGCCATTTCCTTCCCCAGAGGATCTTTCCGACCCAGGGATCGAACTTGCATCTCCTGCATTGGCTGGCAGATTCTTTACCGCTGAGCCACCAGGGAAGCCCAACTGGAAGATTAGTTTGTAATAAATACAGACAGTGGGCTAATAACCTGACTGTATAAGGAAACTGTAAGTTAAAAATAAAACCTCTTAACACTCCAATTTGTGAATGTGCAAAAGATACGAGCAAAAATTCTCAACAGAAACAAAAATGACCAATAAACATGAAAAACATCCAAGCTTGCCAATCTTCAAGTAAATATAAAATGAAGCAATGATATACTATTTTAAGCCCAAATTGGAAAAAATATAAAACAATTACAGTGATCAACCTTGGATGCCTTGGATGAGTGTTTAAATAGAAATATCATTGGGAGAGTTATAGATTTTATCAGCGATGCGGATTTTAGTCTAATGCCTAAAACCGGGCTTGATAGAAAATTGAGAAGAGGGGGCATGTGTGCACTGGCCACTTAGTGAAGTAATGCAGGTGCTCTGGCAGATGGCTGGTTCGCAGCTTCTCTGGGGAACAGTTTTAAAACACAAATTAAATGTTTTGACCACTAGTTAGTCCAGTGGAAGTGTTAGTCTCTCAGTTAGGCATGTCTGACTCTCTGTGACCCCATGGAGTATAGCCCGCCATGGAATCCATGGAAAGAATACTGGAGTAGGTTGTCATGCCCACCTCCCGGGTATCATCCCGACTCAGGGGTCACACCCAGGTCTCCTCTATTGCAGACAGATTCTTTACCACCTGAGCCACCAGTCCAGAGACCTATATACAAATGTGAGCAAACATTTGTGATCTCCATTGACTTCCAAATTCTGCCCTATTCGGGGAAATTTCCTTTACTTCTCTCTTCTCCTCACTTCTCAAAGGCAAAACCCCTTCATTCTGGCTCTTACAGTAGCCTGTTCTCTTCATTCAGGCTTTACTAAACTACACAAAGAGCAGTCGTCCTCTGGCAGCCATCTGGGATTGGTAGCATCCTTGGGATGGCAGCTGCGACCCCCAGGTAGGGAGGCAAAAGAAGGAGATGCCTGTATTCCTGGTGGCAGTGAGTTGCCATACTAGCCTTGGCTGCCTACCTCTGGATCTTTTTTTATGTCAAAGAATATACCCCTCATCTGCTGAAGCCACTCAGCTCAGGTCTCTGATTACAGCCATCAAATGCAGTTTAAATCAAAAGACTTTTAATAAAAAATTGAGTTTAGTTACTTCTGTTCACAAGCACACTTGCCATAAACTTTGGTTGCAGGCATTTGGGTGATTCTGACATCCATTTCCTGAAATGCTATGAGACTTTCATTAGTCACTGAGCAGTTTATTTTCTACTTAAATTTTTCAAATCCAGTTCTTCTGTGGCAGCTCTAGAGCAGTGGTTGATGATGCATGGCGAGGTCTTGTCCAAGTAATACACGAGAGTGAGCAGATGTTAAAGGGCTTAGCAGTTAAAATGGAAAGAACATCTGTAAGATAGATTTTACACATAGATGAGGCCAAACATTACCAAGGAGGGGTTGGGAAGAAAGAAAGAGGTGCCTGAGACCAACAAAGAGGCGAGCACAGGGGGGATAAGGGTGACGGAACACAGGCACTCAGTTTTATGTCTCCTTGTTGAAATTTCACGTGAAATATGTAGTTTGATCCACTGAGTTCGTTTATAAATGAGCTATAAAGACATTAAGGAGAGTCTGTCTGTAATCTCTTTTCCCATTCTATTAAATAAGTAGAAATGCTGTTTTTTACTGAAAAAGAAATATGAGAGGATAATTTTTTTTTTATAATTCAAATTTTCTGAACCTAAAGGAGGAGACAAGAATTACAGAAGCAAGATGTTGCTATAAAATAGGTTTGAGTGAAAAGAGCAAACAGTGGTAAGAGGGAAGAAAGAAGTCAGACTAAATAGATCTGTGTCTTCATCACACTTCATCACTCTTCAGTCAGTATAAAAGCAAACGGCAAAGAATAGCTAGGGCGCTGCTGAAGAAGAAGACAGAGAACTTTCCCCATCACATGTCAAGACCAATTATTGTGCTGGAGACAGCCATGTCTGGGTGCAGGGAAGGACAAGTAGACAGTTCCACACAAACACACAAATATCAAACAGACAGATGTGGGTTGGTACAGCCATTATGGAAAACAGTATGGAGTATGGAGACTCCTCAAAAACCAAAAATAGAGTTGCCGTATGATTCAGCAATCCCACTACTGGGCACATACCCAGACAAAATTATAATTCAGAAAGATACATGCGCCCCTGTGTTTATACCAGCACGTCTCACAATAGCCAGGACATGGAAGCAGTCTAGATGTCCATCAGCAGGGGAATGAATACGGAAACTGTGGGACATATATTCAATGGACTATCACTCAGCCTCTACAAAGAATGAAATAATGCCATTCGCAGCAACGTGGCTGGACCTAGAGGTGATCATACTAAGCAAAGTAAGTCAGAAAGGGAAAGACAGGCACCATATCACTTATATAATGTGGAATCTAAAACACGGCACAAATAAACTTATCTACAGACAGAAACAGGCTCACAGGCATAGAGAACAGACCTATGGTTGCAATGGGGGAAGGAGGGAAGGACTGGGAGTTTGGGGTAAGCAGATACAAACTAGTATACATGAAGTGGATAAGCGGCAAGGTCCTACTGTATAGCACAGGGAACTATATTCCGTATCCTGTGACAAACCATAACGGAAAAATATGAAAAAGTATACATAGAACTGAACCACTTTGCTATTCCACAGAAATTAACACATTATAAATCTGCTCTCCATCAATAAAATTTAAAGAAAAAACCCTGACACAGATTTTTACATTAAAGATCACTTTTTAACTAAAGAACCATTGTAGAGTAATAGGGAAAGATGTCTTTTTAAATAAACGGTGAATATACATAAACAGTTGAATATCCTTAAGTGAAAAAAGAGGGAAGGCAAGAGAGAAGGAAGGGGAATGGAAAGGGTCTTGATTCCTACTTCAAACCATACACAAAAATCAGCTCTAAGGGACTGAAGATCTAAATGTGAAAGGCAAGATTTCTCTGGTGGCCCAATGGTTGGGAATCTGCCGGCCAATGCAGGGGACATGGGTTCGATCCCCACTGTGGGAAGATTCCATGAGCTGCAGGGCAACTAAACCTGCACGCCTAGAGCCCGTGCTCTGCAACAAGAGAAGCCACCACAATGAGAAACCCGTGTATCGCCCCTAGAGAGTAGCCCCTGCTAAAAGTTTGATAATGTCAAATGTTGGTAAGAACATGGAACAATGTCTCACATGCCTTGCTGGAGGAAGTATACATTTGTATTTTCACATCAGGAAATAGCTTGGCACCATCTAGTATGGCTTAAGACGCACATCACCTAGATCTAGCAGTTTCAGTCCTAGAAAAGGTCTGCATAAGCATCAAGAGACATGTAGAAGAACATCCAGAGCAGCACTATTCATAACAAAAGACCAGAAAAAAATGACCAAAGGAAAACTGAGAGTGGAATTTTATTGCATTCCATACAGCAAGAGAAGTGAGTGAACAGCTATGAACAATAAGATTATATCTGCTTTCTTTCCTTAATGTTGGACAAAGGAACGTACACACAAAGTGAGTCCTGGCTTAGTCCCTTCAGGCTGTTCTAACAAAGTACCACAGACAGGTGTCATAAAAACAATGGACATTTACTTCTCCCAGGTCTGGAGGCTGAAGTGCAAGGTTAGGGGCCATTACAGATGGGCTCTGGTGAGAGCCCTCTTCCAGGCTGCTGTTCATTGTCTTCTCATGGGGCAGAGAGCAGAGTCGAGTGGAAGCAAACTCTCTCCTGACTCCACCAGGACACTGATGTCACTTTTTTTTTTTTAGGGATTAAGAGAAATATTTATTTTTATTTATTTGGCTGCGCTAGGTCTTAGTTGCAATACATAAGATCTTCAGTTGCAGTATGGTGGAATCTAGTTCCCTGATCAGGGATCTGACCTAGGCCCCTGCACTGGGACTGCAGAGTCTTAGCCACTGAACCACCAGGGAAGGGTCCAATATCACTCTTGAGGACTCCACCCTTATGACCTCTTCTGAATTACCTCCCAAAGGCCCCACCTCTGAATACTGTACTACTGCGGGGTCGAGTTTCAGCACAGGAACTTGGGAGGACAGAAGCATTCAGTCCATAACAATTCCCTATGATTTCATTTTTACAGAAGTCAAAATGGTTAAAAAAAAAAAAAAAAACTAAGATGCAGTGTTGAGAGATGCCAGCTTATGTGGTAAAAGGGAAGAAAAACAAGAAGTGAAGAGCGTGAGAGCANCGGGAGGACACAAGCATTCAGTCCATAACAATTCCCTACGATTTCATTTTTACAGAAGTCAAAATGGTTAAAAAAAAAACAACAAAACACTAAGATGCAGTGTTGAGGGATGCCAGCTTATGTGGTAAAAGGGAAGAAAAACAGGAAGTGAAGAGCGTGAGAGCAGGGGCCCAGGATCAGGAGGGCCTCGTGGGGACTTTCAGGGTGCTAGAGATGTTCTCAGAGAAGGCAATGGCACCCCACTCCAGTCCTCTTGCCTGGAAAATCCCATGGACGGAGGAGCCTGGTAGGCTGCAGTCCATGGGGTCGTGAAGAGTCGGGCACAACTGAGCGACTTTGCTTTCACTTTTCACTTTTCATGCATTGGAGAGGGAAACAGCAACCCACTCCAGTGTTCTTGCCTGGAGAATCCCAGAGACGGTGGAGCCTGGTGGGCTGCCATCTCTGGGGTCGCACAGAGTCGAACATGACTGAAGCAACTTAGCAGCAGCAGCAGCAGCAGCAGCAGAGATGTTCTATGTCTTGACCTGAATGGTAATTACTCAGATGGTCACTCTAGCTAATTCATTAAGCTGCATATTTATGTTTCATGTATTTTCATACATGTGTAATTGTTTTTTCCAAATGAAGTTTAAAAAAAATCCGACAGAACTGAAGAGGCTCAATTCAGGCAGATACATTAATCAGTGAAAAGTAATAAATTTGATAAATGACCTCTTCATACTTCAAATAATGTCCCTCATACATTAGGATGTTTGTTTCTGACTTTGTTAAGACATTGTAAGGTTTTTCATCATGTGTTCCTCCTAGGCAGTAATAACTTGAATCTGTGATTGTGTAGCAAGAATAGTTGATTTTCACAAAAGTTGTATTTTATATAAAATACTCAGTTTACATCAATTCGTCTTTACTCTGCATGAGGGGACATGGGCAAGAATGTTCAGAGAAGCATATTCAAAAAATAGCAAAAAAAAAAAAAAAAAACTGAAACAGTGTCCATTAAAGTGAAATTAATAAATTGTACTATACTTTGCCTGTATTCGGCCACAAAATAAAAGCTACATAAGGTAGTCAGGATCAATTTTTTTTTTTTAATGTTGAGCCAAAAAAGACCAACACAAAGGACAGTTTTTCTATGACTCCGTTTTCATTGAATCAGAAAACTGCAAAATCTACACTGTGAATGTTTAGAGGTACAGGCTTATACAGTAAAAGTGTGAAGAAAACCCAGGAAGTGATGAGCCTAAAATAGATGGGCAAGGGATGGGACTGACATGCACTAAAGCCATTCTAGGCTCCCTGGGGATAGAAATCAAGTATAAGAAAATGTCATTCCCTTAAGGATGCAGAATACTTTGTTTCTAGAATCATACATAGCATCTCAGGGTTGAAAGGAATCTTCAAAGGTCACTAATATAAGTAGCCCTTTGCTACTCCTGGCTCCTTGAACAATTAGGCTGGATTGTGTGATTTCTCAGTGAGTCCTAAGAGCTCACTAAAATTCATATTTTTAAATGTCTTATTTAAAATTTTCTCTATATTTTTATAGAAAGCATATATTCTAATGAATCAGCTAAACTTCATATGAATGTTGCAATTTTAAAAAGTAAGTAGCCCTTTTTTTTTCATTTCAATTTTTATTACGTTTCATGACAGTTTAGAGATTTCAAAAGAGGGTTACCAGACTTAATTTTGTCTGGTAAGGTATGGTTAAAAACATAGCCCTATCATTACCATGATTTCATTCAAGGAATGGCATTTCACCTTACAAAGTAAGAGATAAAAAATAGAACAAATGGTAGTCCTTTATGTTGACTAGATTGAAGGTTTGTGAACCATGTTGTCTGTATCTTTCCAGGCATTTTGTAAAAAGTTTTGCAATGGACCACCAGCCATCCCTAGACTAGCATATGGTGAACCTTGCCCTTGTCAACCCCTCCTCTAATACTTGAGCCTTCTTCCCAAATCCCTGAGATGTGCTGCTTTCCTGAATACTTCTGGTGAATGAGAACTCACTCCCTCCTAATGACATCACTTCATCTTTGAGCATCTTCCCCTATCTGAATATCCCTCTGTCCGCTGAACCTAACTCCAGGTCTTTAACTTGGGCTTATCGCTCCAGGAGCGGTGCCTGCACGTGCTGGCCACACTATCCAGTGTGTCACTTGTCTCCCTCTAGATGTGAGCAACATCCTTTATACCTTCGCCCGTGCTCCTCCTCCTCATGTTGAAAGAGCCTCAGACCTTTCGTACAGATTTCATAAACACATCCCAAGTCATCAGCATCCTTGTCACTCTGCCGGCTGTTTTCCTATTTGTCTGTATCCACTTATAAATGTGATATTCCAAACTGAGTACAACCTTCTAGGTGTACTAACTCAGAGAAGAATACTCCCTTTATCTCTCTTATTCTAGACATTATACTTCTTCATTTAATGTAGCCTAATTATAGTTTTGGGCTTCCCTGGTGGCTCAGAGGTTAAAGCGTCTGACTGCAATGTGGGGGACCTGGGATTGATCCCTGGGTTGGGAAGATCCCCTGGAGAAGGAAATGGCAACCCACTCCAGTATTCTTGCCTGGAGAATCCCATAGACTGAGGAGCCTGTTGGGCTACAGTCCACAGAGTCGCGGAGAGTCATATGCCCAGGGGTGGGATTGTAGGATCATATGGTAACTCTATTGTTAGTTGTTATTTTTTTTAATGAACCACCATACTGTTCTCCATAGTGGCTGTACCAATTTACATTCCTACCAGTCGTATAGGAGAGTTCCCTTTTCTCCACACAGTCTCTGGCATTTATTATTTGTAGACTTTTTGGTGATGGCCATTCTGACTGGAATGAGGTGACACCTCATTGTAGTTTTGATTTGCATTTCTCTGATAATTAGTAGTGTGGAGCACTTTTTCATGTGCCTCTTGGCCATGTGTATATCTTCTTTGGAGAAATATATGTTAGATCTTCTGCTCATTTTTTGATTGGGTTGTAATTTTTTGACATTTGAATTATATGAATTCTTTTTTTATTTTGGAAATTAATCTTTTGTGGATTACATCATTTGCATGTATTTTCTCCAATTCTGTAGGTTATCTTTTTGTTCTGTTTATGGTTTTCTTTGCTGTATAAAAGCTTTTAAGTTTAATTAGGTCCTATTTGTTTATTTTGTTTTCATTTCCTGCTGCTACTGCTGCTGCTAAGTCGCTTCAGTCATGTCTGACTCTGTGCGACCCCATAGACGGCAGCCCACCAGGCTCCCCTATCCCTGGGATTTTCCAGGCAAGAGTACTGCAGTAGGTTGCCATTGCCTTCTCCATTTTATTTCCTAATGTAGGCTAAAATTGCCTAAGTCAACCCTCTGATTGTTATTAACTCATTTGATTTAAAAAACCATCTTATATGTGATTCAGTGTGAATCTAGAAGTTGGTTGGTTGTAGAAAGGATAGGATAGTGAATCTTAACAATGTCGTAGGATATGAGAATGGTCAATGATTTTTTAAATGCTCCAAAGTCACCTAATTTGTGCTTAGCTCACATCTCTCCATTTGCCAAAGTATACTGTTAGTGAGCTCCTTAGACATCTTGGAGAGGACTCACGCGTGGTTGCAGTGTGCAGGTCAGTGTAGCTTGCTGCAGGAAGAGGGAAATGAAGTTACCTTTCTGCCACTTGTCCTTCGTTGGACACTGCTCACTGGCTCCACCCACTGGCACCAGGGTGTCTTACAGCTTCTCCAGGCTGCCTGTCTCTTTGGAACTGAGACTTAGCTCCCCACTCTGCAGCTTGCAGAATTTATTTTCTCCCTTCTTAGAAAATTAAAATAATATGTATCTCCCACTTACATTCTTTTATTAGCCATGTTACTCATGAGGTTACAAGAGTCCCGCCAGCAGCAGTTCAGTATCTCAGTACCTAAACCTTGATTTGCCTAGGCCAAAAGGCACAAAGGCAAGATGAGGACCTGTCCTTACCCATCTTGTGCATAATGCTGAAGTAAGATGACTTACAAGGGAATGAAATTATTAACAATAAAAGGACCAACTTTCATTTGTACTGTTAAGAGATTATATAAAATGTGTTTGTATAAAATGTATTCCAACTTAAATTTATTTAGCAATAATAGAAGAAAACAATAGAATGGGAAAGACTAGAGATCTCTTCAAGAAAATCAGAGACACAAAGGGAACATTTCATGCAAAGATGAGCTCAATAAAGGATTGAAATTGTATGGACCTAACAGAAGCAGAAGATATTAAGAGGTGGCAAGAATATACAGAAAAGCTATACAGAAAAAGATCTTCATGACCCAGGTAACCACGACAGTGTGATCATTCACCTAGAGCCAGACATCCTGGAATGCAAAGTCAAGTGGGCCTCAGGAAGAATCACTACAAACAAAGCTGGTTGAGGTGATGGAATTCCAGTTGAGTTATTTCAAATCCTAAAAGATGATGCTGTGAAAGTGCTGCACTCAGTATGCCAGCAAATTTGGAAAACTCAGCAGTGGCCACAGGACTGGAAAAGGTGTTTTCATTCCAATCCCAAAGAAAGGCCATGCCAAAGAATGTTTGAATTACTGTACAATTCCACTCATCTCACACGCTAGCAAAGTAATGCTCAAAATTCTCCAAGCCAGGCTTCAACCGTACATGATCTGTGAACTTCCAGATGTTCAAGCTGGATTTATCAAAGGCAGAGGAACCAGAGATCAAATTGCCAACATCCGTTGGATCGTTAAAAAAGCAAGAGAGTTCAGAAAAACATCTACTTTTGCTTTATTGACTATGTTAAAGCCTTTGTGTGGATCACAACAAACTAGAAAATTCTTCAAGAGATGGGAATACCAGACCACTTTACCTACCTCCTGAGAAATCTGTATGCAAGTCAATAAGCAACAGTTAGAACTGGACATGGAACAACAGACTGGTTCCAAATAGGAAAAGGAGTACCTAAAGGCTGTTTATTGTCACTCTGCTTATTTAACTTATATGCAGAGTACATCATGTGAAATTCTAGGCTGGATGATCACAAGCTGGAATCAAGATTGCTTGGAGAAATATCAATAACCTCAGATACACAGATGACACCACCATAATGGCAAAAAGCGAAGAACCAAAGAGCCTCTTGATGAAAGTGAAAGAGGAGAGTGAAAAAGTTGGCTTAAAACTCAACATCCAGAAAACTAAGATCGTGGCATCTGTTCCCATCACTTCATGGCAAATAGATAGGGAAGCAATGGAAACAATGACAGACTTTATTTTTAGGGCCTCCAAAATCACTGCAGATGGTGACTGTAGCCATGAAATTAAAAGATGCTTGCTCCTTGAAAGAAAAGCTCTGACCAACCTAGACAGCATATTAAAAAGCAGAGACATTACCAACAAAGGTCTGTCTAGTCAAAGCTATGGTTTTTCCAGTAGTCATATATGGATGTGAGAGTTGAACTACAGAGAAAGCTGAGCGCCACAGAATTGATACTTTTGAACTGTGGTATTGGAGAAGACTCTTGAGAGTCCCTTGGAGCGCAGGGAGATACAACCAATCAATCCTAAAGGAAATCAGTCCTGAATATTCATTAGAAGGACTGATGTTGAAGCTGAAACTCCAATACTTTGGCCACCTGATGGGAAGAACTGACTCATTGGAAAAGACCCTGATGCTGGGAAAGATTGAAGGCAGGAGGAGAAGGGGACAACAGAGGATGAGGTGGTTGGATGGCAGCATCGACTCGATGGACATGAGTTTGAGTAGCTACGGGAGATGGTGATGGACAGGGAGGCCTGCTGTGCTGCAGTCCATGGGGTCACAGAGTCAGACAGGACTGAGCAACTGAACTAAACTAAACTGATACAGCTAAGTGGGCGTTCCCTGGTGGCTCAGTCGGTAAAGGATCTGCTTATGTTGTGTGTGTGTGTATGTATATATATATATTTTATGGGACGTAGTTGCTTTAAAATATTGTGCTAGTTTCTGCTGTACAGTGAAGTGACTCAGGTATGTGTATACATGTATCCCCTCCTCTTGCCCTGTCCCACCCTTCCAGGTCAGCACTGGGCTGAGCTCCCTGTGCTGTGCATGTTCCCACTAGCTGTTTCACACATGGGAGTGTATGTATGTCAATCCCAATCTCCCAACTCATCCCACCTCTTTACCTCACCGTGTCTACACTTATTATGTTTGATATCGTATTTAATAGAGATTCACTTACGACTTTTGCACAGAGATGAAGGCTTTTGCAGAGAGATGAAACATAAGGCTTCTTTTTTTTCAAATTCAAAAGAGGAGAAAATATTTATTTTTGTCCAGTATTCTCTAACCTAAATAAAAAGGCTAAAGTGCATTTGCATTACGTAAAATTAAGATATGCATACAGAGTGTGTTACCTGTAATTACCAAACCAAAACTTCGATTCTCTGTTGGACTTATCTAATCCTTAAGTCACCCTCCGCGAAACTTACCCAGGGTATTTTTGTTCTTTTCGCATCAGTAAAATACAGTGGTAGAAAAAAAGGCTGAAAAAGTGAAATCCAGGAATTACTTACATTCCCATTCCATTCCAGCTTGGCCCATCCCTTTGACGAGTATTATTTGAGCATCTACTCTACACTCAGCCCTGTTGTTCTGGGCACTAGGGACACTGCAATGAAACAGACAAGTCTCTGTCCTTTTGTAGGTCAAGCTTAAGTGTGGGAAACAGACAACAATAAAATAGGTATACAGATGACTTAGATAAGGATAGGCAAGTTGAAGAAAGTAAAGTAGAAGGGGAGACGGAGATTAACAGAATGAGGGAAGAACAACTTTGAGACTTGAAAGCTGCCTGTTTTCTGTTACTCTAGTTGGACTTTGCAGGCTTTCATCAGTTACTACACCCGCCCTCTTCCTCCTCCACCTCTGGAGGGGGAAGAAAGGGAAGAAAAAGCAAAGGACAAAAGAGCATTGATTCTGGGACTGAGTGAGACTCATCTTGATTTTGGATAAAGAAAGAAAAAGAGGAGCCAAGGAGGCCAGGAAGCGGCTTTGGCTTTAGCTGCCAAAGAGGAGAGGAGAGACTTCAGGAAGAGAAGGTGGTAAACAAGTTGCAGTGCTTCAGAGGCATGAGCAGAAAGGAGAGCCCGGAAGGAAGGGCTCTCATGAACTCACTCCTGCTTCGACCGGAACCTGCCTAGACTGAGTGGAGTTTGCTTTCTTCAGTTGGTGCTATGCGTGATTGACTGGTTAGAGAGTCACTGAACAAGGACTGTTAACCTGGGGTCTTCCAGTCTCTGAGAGGTCTTTATATAGAATTCAAGCAGTCCATGAAGTGAAATAGAGAGAGAAAATTCAAATATACTTTATTTTCATTAGGTTCTGCCTCTAAACTAAAAATCTGTTTTATCAAAAATAATCACCACAAACATCGCTTTACAGTTGTTGCAGATACTTTGAAATGTGGTGACTCAGTTGATAAAGAATCTTCCCGTAATGCAGAAGACCGCCTGCAATGCAAGAGACCTGGGTTTGATCCCTGGGTCGGGAAGATCTCCTGAAGAAGGAAATGGCAACCCACTCTAACATTCTTGCTTGGAAAATCCCATGGATAGGGGAGCCTGGCAGACTATAGTCTATGGGGTCACAAGAGTCATACACAACTTAGTAAATAACCAGCACTGACTAAAATGAATCTATTTTATCAAAAATAATCACCACAAACATCACATACAGTTGTTGCAGATACTTTGAAATATTATTTTTAAATTAACTTTTTTTAATGTGGACCATTTTAAAAGTCTTACTGAACTTATTACAATATGTTTTGGTTTTTTGTCCGTGAGGCGTGTGGAATCTTAGCTGCCCCACCAGGAATCAAACCAGCATCCCCTGCATTGGAAGGTGAAGTCTTAACCACTGGACCACCAGAGAAGTCCCTGAAATAACTGTTTTTGCTCATTGCTATTTCAGAACTACAATGTACAGGAGGCTCCCCCTGGATCTAATTTATTGCGTTATTAAAGAAGCACATGCATTCGTGTATCTCACATTTCCTTTATAGTCTTATGATTGCATTTCAGTATAATTGGCTTAGTTTATAATCCTTTCATTTTAAATCCTGTGCATTTAAAAACATGATGCTGAGGAGTTCAGAAGCCTAGCTGACTGCCAGAGGGGTAAGAACTCCTATATTAAACTCTGTGAAGAGCTTGATTGAGAAGAAGAGAATCCTTCAAGTTATTCCACTCCAAGAGAGCCTGCAGAATTGCCTAGGAACGGATCCGGCCACATTCATTCCTTGCCTCTGGGGCTCTAGGCACTGGACTTTACCCGAGGCAGATAGTAAAGACTCTACTCTCTAGCTTGCTAGGGAACCACCCATCCTGTGGGCTTAGAGACTGTCAGACATTTCAGGGGAAACATTGCCATCTAGTGCCTAATGTTCTTCCTCGGCCACACTCTGCTGTCTTACAGGTAGGAAACTTTCGGGGTGGAACACATTAGCATTTAGAATGATCTGTGCATAGCTCCAGGATTTCCCAGATGGCACAGTTAGTAAAGAATCCGCCTGCCAGTGCAGGAGATAAAAGAGATGTGAGTTCAATCCCTGGGTCTAGAAGATGCCCTGGAGGAGAAAATGGCAACCCACTCCAGTATTCTTGCCTGGAAAATTACATGGACAGAGGAGCCTGGTGGGCTACTGTCCATGGAGTCGCAAAGGGTCAGACACGGTGAACGCGCGCGCGCACACACACACACACACACACACGTGCGTAGCTCTACCCAATTTGTTTCCACTGCATGTGTCCAGTGTTGCCAATTCCAGTATCTCAGATTTGATGCATAACAATAATAAAGCTAGGTTCTGAAGAATCACTTTATGTCTTAAGAAATGTTCAATAGCGCGCAGTAATTGGCAGTGTTTAAATTCTTGAGTTCATGGAGCTTCAATCATGGTGACAGTCTCCAAAAAAGCATTTTCATTTTTTAATAGTGCTTGTGTGTGTGTGTTAGTCGCTCAGTCATGTCCAACTCTTTGTGACCCCGTGGGGTGTAGCCTACCAGGCTCCTCCATCCATGGGATTTTCCAGGCAGGAATACTAGAGTGGGTTGTCCTTTCCTTCTCCAGGGAATCTTTCTGACCCAAGGATCGAACCTGGGTCTCCTGCATTGTAGGCAGACTCTATTATCTGAGCTGGAGCATTTCAAAGGTAAGGTGCATAGAGAGAGAGGAGGGCTGTGGGGGAGTCCTTTTATGTCTGTCTAGAGGCTTCAGTGGCATTGATCTTAGTGGACTCTGGGTTTTTGACACACGGGCAGGCTCCGCTACTTCTCCCCCCTGATCGCCTACCATTTCTCATGACCTCCTCCGCTCCCTCCCTGGGCCAAGCCACAGCCTTGCCTCAGTGTGCCGTGACAACCTCCTAACTGGGATCCCTTCCCCCTCTGTCCCCGAGTCCATTCTCCGTGTGGCCAAGAGTGATCCTATAAAAACACAAGTCAAATCCTCTGCTCAGAATCCTTCTCACTTGAAGTCAAAATAGAAGTCTTCATGGGATCCTATGAGGCTCTGTATACAGACCTAGCCCTAACTTTGATCTCACCTCCTCCTGTCCTCACCCTTGGCAGCAAAACTGCCCTCCTTGCTGTTCTTCAACCAAACCAGGCATGTCTCTGCATCAGGACATTGAACTTGCTGTTCCCTCTGCCTCAAACACTGTTCCTCCAGGAACCACCATGCCTCATTTTTTCACTTCTTTCACAAGACCAGAGACCCACCCCCCTTATTTTACTTTTCTCTGTAGTACTTGTCACACTTGCATTTTATTGTTTTTCATTGTTTTCTTCCACCTGCTAGAACATGCTCTCCATGAAGGTAGTGATTGTAGTCTCTTAAGGTTATCATAGTGTCCCAAATGTCTAAAAAAGGGTCCATCACAGAGCAGAAAAGCCCATGTCTGTTGTATGAGTCCAGTTTCCTACCAAAGGAAATCACCTTTTACCTGGTAAATGGACTTTTTTTCGTGCACCTGCAGTAAGATCTGTTGCCTGCTCGCCACTCAAGACTCTCCTGGCCTGTGAGGTCACTGGGTAACCTAGAGCATCCAGGTTCTGAGCTGTAGCAGGCTTCTGCTTATAGCATTAAAGCAAGACCACCCCCCGCCCCAAGGCAGAGAGCCCATATCCACTTTTTATGTCAAGTCTGACCAACCTTGGGATGCAAGGATCACTATCACACAAAAGTGACAGGTTTTTTACTATCATTACTTTGGGAAAGTAACAGTCTATAAATTGACAATGCTTGTAGATGGTGGCTTCATTTTATTTTATCCTAAGAGCTTCTCAAAAATACTAATGCTTTAGATTCTTTCTCTAAGAGATTCTGACCCCAGTAGTCTGAGCTACTGGGTAGGGGGTGTGGGAGTAGGAGGGGTGTCAGGCATCAGTAGTTTTTTTTAAATTTTGTTATTGAACTATACCAGAATATGGAGAAGGCAATGGAAACCCACTCCAGTACTCTTGCCTGGAAAATCCCATGGATGGAGGAGCCTGGTAGGCTACAGTCCATGGGGTTGCTAAAAGTCGGACACAACTGAGCGACTGAGCGACTTCACTTTTCACTTTCATGCACTGGAGCAGGAAATGGCAACCCACTCCAGTGTTCTTTTTTTTTTTTTTTTTCTNGATATCTGGTTCCTCTGCCTTTTCTAAAACCAGCTTGAACATCTGGAAGTTCAAGCCAGGCTTCAGCAATACGTGACCCATGAACTTCCAGATGTTCAACCTAGACAGCATATTAAAAAGCAGAGACATTACTTTGCCAACAGAAGTCCATCTAGTCAAGGCTATGGTTTTTCCAGTAGTCATGTATGGATGTGAGAGTTGGACTATAAGGAAAGCTATGCACCAAACAATTGATGCTTTTGAACTGTGGTGATGGAGAAGACTCTTGAGAGTCCCTTGGACTGTAAGGAGATCCAACCAGTCCATCCTAAAGGAGATCACTCCTGAGTGTTCATTGGAAGGACTGATGTTAAAGCTGAAACTCCAATACTTTGGCCACCTGATGTTAAGAACTGACTCATTTGAAAAGACCCTGATGCCGGGAAAGATTGAAGGCAGGAGGTGAAGGGGACAACAGAGGATCAGATAGTTGGATGGCATCACCGACTCAATGGATAAGAGCTTGAGTAAACTCTAGGAGTTGGTGATGGACAAGGAGGCCTGGCGTGCTGCAGACCATGAGGTCGCAAGGAGTTAGACACGACTGAGTGACTGAACTGAACTGAAAAGTACCTCTATTGATGACAAGGATACTTCCATCAAAAATGAATATGAAGGCTTTATTAAATGAAGTAGGAATTGAAGCAAACAGTGTTTCCAAATTTGTATCTTATTTTAAATGTGCCTTTGAGTTGTTCATGTCACTAAATAAATTTAATATCACAAGGAGACATTTGACTGGTTCCCTATATCTATAAATTTGGCTCAAATGTATTTTTGCAAATTGTCTTGCTGACACAGGAAGAAACCCTGAATAGTCAGCCTCCTTGGCATTCTTAAGGCAAAAGGATAAAAGTCACTAAGCTCCTTGCCTTCCTCCTTCCACCTTTCTACTCTGCCTTTTTCTCCACTTCCTTTCCCCATCAACCCCCATCCCCACATCCCAGCCTCCTCCTTGGTTTCCTTAATCTCCTTGTTTTCTCCTTCTTCCTTTCAAATATGCACCTTTCAAAGGTCTCCATCCCCTTCTGCTTATGTACCCATTCTTTTTCTATCAAATTTGATGGAAAGAAGAGAAAAATTTAGGAGAAGAAGGGGGCAAGATAGATTCTTCTTCCATTAATGAGAATGTCAGCATGGAGAGGCCTCCACAAAGGAACCAGGTCTGGGAAAAGACATGCGGAGGATGGTTCCATCCATATACTCAGCAGAAAGTCACTCACTGTCCTCCATGTGAATCTCAGTATGAGACACATAGTTTCAACAAAGCAAACAGAGGAAGAAAAGTCAAGGTTATATAGTTCTACTCTCTTGAAAAGCCAAGGGATGAATTTGCTGCAAGAATCAGCATTTTTTCTTGATTTGGCTGCATGTCCACCCATCAAAGGTAGTAAATATTTTCAGTTGGGGCTTAGAAACCTCTGCCTTCCCCAGACATCCTAACGAGTCCTATAGAACATTGTTGATGTTCAGTCGCTAAGTCGTGTCTGACTCTTTGCCACCTCATGGACTGCAGCATGTCTGGCTTCCCTGTCCGTCACTGTCTCCCAGAGTTTGCTCAAACTTATGTCCATTGAATTGGTGGTGTCATTCAACCGTCTGATCCTCTGTTGCCCCCTCCTCCTGACCTCAATCTTTCCCAGAATCAGGGTTAGCCACCCACAAAAATGAGGAAGGCAACTTTAATCTTTAGTTTGTGACAGTGGCTGGGGAAATGCCCATTTCCCAGGTTTCATGGCCTTCTGAGGCAGGTCCCTCTTCACCTTGAGTCCCCCGCATCTCTGGAGCCCGAGCCCACCTCCACTGTGCTACACATCATTTTCCCCTGATTTCGCTCTTCTGGTACCTCAGCGTTTTCCCTCCCGGGCATTTCAGCTCCTTTCTTCCAGGAGCACATCCCTTTCCTTTCCTTTTCCTGTTCTCTTTCTGTTCCTTTCCAAGTCTGGCTGTCTTGCCAAGGAGCAGAGGGGTGAGAAAAGGAGGTAATACCTCTTATCTTTTTAGTGACAACTATGAGAATGAAGCGGAATGAATGCCTCCGTAAACTACTCTCCCATGCTTCCATTTTTTATCTGCATTCTTTGATGAGTTTCCTCAAAAGCTCCTGCTAGAAATATGTGAACAAATGATTAGGCTGTACTTGCCTTTTTCATTTATTTCTTTTTGACAGCACTGGGTCTTTGTTGCTACCTGCAGGCCTTCTCTAGTTGCAGCGAATGGGGGCTATTCTTAGTTGTGATGCATAGACTTCTCACTGTGGTTGCAGAGCACAGGCTGTAGGCACACAAGCTTTAGTAGTCGCGGCACATGGGCTTGGTTGCCCTGCAGCATGTGGAATTTCCCCAGGGCAGGGATCGAACGTGTCCCCTACATTGGCAGGCAATTCTTAACCACTAGGGAAGCCCATGTATTTACCTTATTTCTTATCCTATTGTTTACATGTTTCTTGATTTTTATGTTTAAATGTTTCTTGATTTACATTATCTCTTCATTACTTTTACTTGTGTTCCCATGAAAAAGATGAATTGGCTAAAATGAGCAGGTCTGGAATTTGGATGTGTCGCTCTCCCACAAGTATATAAACTTTATCACACCTTTGCCCAGATCCTTCCCTAATAAGTGTAATTTATAGGTGTTTTGGGGCTTCCCTGATAGCTCATTTGGAAAAGAATATGCCTGCAATGCGGGAGACCCTGGTTTGATTCCTGGGTCGGGAAGATCCACTGGTACCCACTCCAGTATTCTTGGGGCTTCCCTTGTGGTTCAGCTGGTAAAGAATCTGCCTGCAATGTGGGAGACTGGGGTTTGATTCCTGGGTTGGGAAGATCCTCTGGAGAAGGGAAAGCCTACCCACTCCAGTATTCTGGCCTGGAGAATTCTGTGGACTGTGAAGAGTCGGACACGACTAAGTGACTTTCACTTTTCCCTTTCATAGGTGTTTTAAAATGATTAATCTTATAGATATTTATTTTCCCTAATGTGTTCAAAAGAATGCATGTGGACCAGTTAGATTTTTTCAGAGGTTAACTCCAGTCATTAAATAGGGTGAGTCACTTGTGACCTTATAAGGCAAAGGTCTATAAGACCAAGGCTTGCAATTCTCCCTTTATAAAAGCTCTTAAGCTGTCCCTTCTTTCGATTCCCTGTTGTCGGCACATTGGTCTGAACCCATTGGGCTCTCTGGCTCAGAGGTCTCAATCTACTACTGTTGCTGGCTGTAGCAAATCCCGCCACCAGCCTGTCTGGACCACGCTCCTTATCTATTTTGCACACTCTCCAGCCCCCATTGCCAGCAGGTGCGTTTCTGACTGAGGGCTTCTCTGATGCTACCAGATGCCATCATAGTGCCTGGGTGTCAGGCTGGGAGTTCTGGGGAACCTCGAATCCCCGCCCCCAGGAGCAGCCTCAATCAGTGACCGCTGGGAGCTCACGTATAAACACCCCAGCTCCTGAATCCCTTGGTGGGGATCCCTCAGCTCCCGGTGTTCCACACTGGCCCCCAGAGGCCCCCAACAGGGTTAATCTCCAGTTACCCAGAGTGGTAAACTGCCTGACAGAGGACACGTTGCTGGCTGCCTCTGTTTTCCACCTCTCGCCCCTAATCCCACACTGGTGTTTCCTGGCCTCACCCCCCAGAACCAGTGATTTTCACTTGAATCTTCATCTCCTTGTTGACTTTTGAAAGAAATCATTCTGAGACACTGCCTCTCATGTCAGCTCCCACTAAACAGTCGTGTTATATTGAACTTTTAAAAAGTGCAAGGAGGTTAAAAAGCAAAAACTTTGTTAACATCATCTCTGCTCATAAATCATTGGCAACTTGCAGTAGATAAAGTACAGATGGTCTTAGTCTGTGGCTTGCGATTCTATATCATGTGGCTTTTTTCTGCTCACTATAATCCTGTTTCCTACAACTTCCTTTCACTCAGAATGGAGCTTCCAACCATTCCCAGGGGACACAGTGCTCATCTGGACCCCCAAGCATCTGCCAGCATTATTCTCACTACTCAAGCACAGCACCATCACCCACCGCCCCCCACCCCATTTCAGTGTATCTAAGGCCACCAACCATCGTGACCGTCGCCCTCTTTATGGGCCTTTTTGCTGAACACACTACAAAACTTTGGTACTTTGTCTCTACTTCTTTCTGTTCTGATATTTACCATATTTTTGTTTATTCCCATCCTGGCCACCTGAACGCTAAACCCCTCTTAGAGTAATGTAGCCATTTTCTGTCTTTAGGACCTGGAATGTAGCTCTACAAATACTAGATGAGGAGACAAAATTCATACTCTGCCATTTATTAAATGTGTGACTGTGGGCAGTATATAGACATCATCTCTTGGAGCTTGTTTCTGTATTTGTGATAGATCTGTAATGTAATACTGCATACAGTTTGGATGATTTGAGTGACACAGTACATGTGAGAAATGCTCTCAAAACTATCAAATGGTATCTAGTTAGTCATGATTAAGTGGTTGCCAGATAGTTCCTCCTGCTGCTGCTGGAAGTGGGAATGATCAAGTTACGCAAGACAAGCAGCTCCCTAGAGATAAAGAATGAGTGTCAGGAAAAACCAGCAAAAAAATAACATATCATTATGATGAGTTTTATAGAACCAGTTCATGGGCAATAAAATAGCATGATTCTATCTACTTCATATATTCATTAATCCTGCAAAAGTTTATTGTTTGGATGTCAGATCATTTTTCTCCTTTGCTCAGAACCCTGAGATGGCGCTTCTTTCTCACTTAAGAGTAAAACCCAAGGTCCTTAAAATGGCCTAAAAAACCCTTTCACCACCTGCAAACCACTCCCACCCTCCTCCTGAACTTGTTTCCTGTTACTTTTCTCCAGGCTGACTCCAGCCACCCACCCCTCCCCGTGCTCCTCTAAGACATAGTCATGAGGGTGATGACTTCTGCTCTTGGTCCTTTGCTTCAGCTCTTTCCTCTGCCTGGAAGGCTCCTCTTCCAGATGTATGCTTGGCAAACTCCCAAACTCTCCAAATCTCTCCTTAGTGAGACCTACACTGACCACTCTATTTGATATTATAACCTATTCTCCTGGTCTGATTCTTTCTTTACTCAACTCCATTCTTTTTACTGTAGTACTTCTAACATATCTTATCATGCCCTTGTTTATTGATTGTGGTTGTTTGGTGTTTATTATCAAGAAGGTTTAGATTTGCTGACTAATAGGTATCCCGAGTGCCCAGGACAGTGCCTGGGACAGAGTAGCCACTGAATGAATATAGTTGCGAATTTGTTGACTTAAGTTCTCATTGTGTGCCAGCAAATAAAATAGCTGTGATCCTTATACTTGTGCAGTTATAGCTTAACAGTGATACCCATCTAACTAATCTTATTGACAACTAATTATGTGCCAGGCAATGTATAAGGCCCTAGAGATACAGTGGGCTTCCTTGGCAGCTCAGATGGTAAAGAATCTATCAGTAATGCAGGAGACCCAGGTTCAATCCCTGGGTCAGAATGGTCCCCTGGAGAAGGAAATGGCAAGATTCTCCAATATTCTTGCCTGGAGAATTCCATGGACAGAGGAGCCTGGTGGGCTACAGTCCATGGGGTCTCAAAGAGTCGGACATGACTGAGCGACTTTCCCTTTCACTAAAGATACTACAGCAAACGAAGGACAGTTCCTTTCTGTCAGAAAGCTAATCCTTGTGAAATTATATCTTGATGTTATAAAAATTCAGGTGTTAATGTATTTGAGATACTCAGCCATCAGATTTAAAATTCTTGATTGTTGTTTTCACCTCCCTGTCTTGTGGACAGTCCCCACGAATGCCTTGTCTTGCACATAGTCAGCCTCAGCAATAAGGTGTCTTAAAACTGGACTGTGTAGCTCCCAAAACCCGACTTCTACACTCAGTGTGAAGGCATATTTTAATTGTATAGTATAATTTACTGTCCAAGGAGCTATGTTTTGAGATTTTTTGAAGACCTATTGCTTTGAGTTGCTAAACAGTAGATAATACATCGAATAATATATGGCAGAAATTAATCTTGTCCCCTCCCCCCAAATATAGAAAAGACATAAGATTAGGCTTCTAGAACCCTGGTGACCATGCTGGCTCTTGTCCTGGCCTTGCCATAAACCAGTCACAGAACAGTGGCAGGCAGAGTATGCGGCTCAGGTCTTTCTTCAAGAAGACACCTGCTGCAGGAGGTGAGCGGTGGATCAGCTGAAGGCCTCCAAGCTCGCAAACCTCCGGCAGCCACAGCGTCCAGACCAAGACCACAGGCTCTGGGGCTGCTCCAAGCCCACAACAGGACATTCCTGTCCACCTCTCTAATGGCCAGTCTTGGCTCTGAGTCTTCATACCAGCCATGCCAAAGAATCCTCAGTGCTGTTCTTGGGGGCTCTTCCTATACGCTCCTTCCCACATCCCTGTCTGAGGCTCTCCCTCTTACCCCATTGCTTCTTCCCTTTAGCTTTACGGAATATTCCTTGCATAAATCTTACATTTCTAACTCTGCTCTTGTTTCCCAGAGAACTTGAAACAATGCTACTGGTACCAGGAGTGGTTCCAGAAAGCTGAGGAAAAGATGGGGTTTGAGACCAGATCACTCATCCCAGGCTGGCAAGGAGAGTCCCAGTCCAAGTGGTATGTGGGGTACAGCTAGTCCTTGGCACAGATGGTTGTTCATCTGCTAAAGAACAGTCACTACTGATGAGCATGGGGTGATCTGGTGGAGAGGAATGCCTTTGCCAGTGCAGTGGATCAGGGATTTGAAAGTTATGGGTTGGGGGGGGCTCAGTGTATGCAAGGAGAGTGGACGTGGAAGATTCCCTGCAGAGTGACATGAGAACTGGAATCAGATGGTTAAAGGCTCATGGGGGAGGCAGAGGCATCTCTGGTCACTTGCAAAGAGGCTGCTGTCTCTGGCAGGGGAAGAGGATGATGTGAAAAGCAAGCCTAAGATTTCAGGAAGTGTGTATCTCCAGAAAGTTTCAAGTGCTTACCCAGGGCATCCTGTTACACAGGAGCCAAAGACCTGACTAGGACAACCTGAGACCATGAGCTGTGGAATGGGTGCATGAACGGGTGCCCCCGGTTTGGCTCTGCTGACGGCCCTGAACATGCGAACTTGCAGAGGTAGCCTGCACTGCCTTGTTAAGATCCAGACTCTGCTTGAGCAGGAAGACACCATAGAGGCCTCTCCCTACAAGACAGTATCTGCTCCCCGACCCCCTGCCTTCAGGAGCAGCCCCCACTGCCTCTCCTGGCTGCCTGGCCAGTCATTTGGGTTAAACCCAACAGAGGCCATGCCGAGCTTGCTGAAGGAGGAGAGAGATTACCCCCAGAGGACCAGCAGGAGTTGGCCAGGATCCACTGTCAGGGGAGAGGCCCGCCGAGGGACTGGGGTGTGAGGGGGCTGGAAGGCCAGAGAGAACAAGCGGAAAACCTTAACTTGGACTCACTTTCTAGGAACATGGGATTTAACACTCCAGCATGGACCCCGGAAGAAGAAGGCAAACACTAAGTTTTTATTCCAGTCGCAGAGCAGAGGTGAAATGCCTGAGTTACCGCAGCAGATGGTAAAATAGGATAGAAAAAGTAGATGGAAAATACGATCAGAAACAGTTCATATTCCTTGGAATGAACAACGGTATTCATTTACAGTTTTGCACCAGGGCTGTGTTAGCTCGCCCACCTCCTGTCTTAATATAGTCCAAAGAGATCTGGGCCATCTGGACATCCCGCAGAACAGCACACCAATGCATTACATTTGTGAAATAAAGACACGACTAGTACGCTCGAGACCTTGGTAAGAAATGTGTGTTCAAAAAGATGGGAAATAAATGCTGCAGAGTTTCAAGGACAGGCCACTCCAGTAAAGCTTACAGGAATCCTAAGACTAGGACTGAAAAAAGGAGGTGCACATTTTTAGGGTCAGGGACACATTAGGGTATCCCTCCAAAGTGAAGACACATGGTTGGATCTCGGATTCCCTATTACAAAGAAGGGAGTACAATGCCTGGGGAGCCTTTTCATGTTCTGGCGGCCAAGTACTTCACATCTAGGAATCCTGCTCTGTCTGGTCCATGCATTGAAAGGCATGACAGACTGTCAGCTTTGAATGGAACCCGGGGCAGGGAGGACCATACAGCAGGGCCAAGATGTAGCAAAAGCAGCCTCCCCACTTAGAGCAGAATATCTGGTAGACCCTGTGATGTGGGATGTGTCAATGGTGAGAAAAGATGCACCACGGAGTTCATGGTAAGCCCAAGGAGCATCACAGCTTAGAGCCTTGGGTTCTAGAGCAAGGCCAGGTCATCTATAATGCGGAATTATATGCTTCTCCTAGCGTGTTACTGAGACCTGAGAGAGGCGGTGCTTGACTATAGTGTCCAATGACCGTCCTCCCACAGCTATCCACTGGGAGGTGGGTTCTGTCTCACCTGTCCTTCCGTAAAGTGAAAAGGGCCCAGCAACAATCCATTAGAACATGGAAATGTCCTGGCTTGAGCCCGAGTAAGACCAGAGGGCATGAGTCGGCTGCACAAATAGGAAGCCTCGATCTCTGCATCACCCACGTGATTGCATCAGCCCTCCTTCCTCAGCTCTCTTCTGTGGCCATAGAGCAGGGTACCTTACAAATAGCTGATGGAGGAGGAAAAATCCCCAGCAGAGTTTACAGGTGAATTGGCCAGGTTTGGGGGTACAAACTGAAAGTAAATAGTAGCATGACAACCTCATTCGGGTGAGAGACAGTAGAGAGGGGAATCTTCCTAATGGGCAAGAATATACCCAGTCATCCAGGTTATGTGGAAGGAGAAATGGCCCAAGGTGAGAGCATATAGAAATTGCTATCATGGGCCAATGCCTCAACCAGCCAAGCACCTGGAAGGAAAAGGATGGTGGGAAACAAAGCCCAGGGTAAAGGCAGCTGGGAATGGACACGGCAGGTGACCATTTTCACATGATACTACCCAACAAAGTGTTAGTTGCTTAGTCATGTCCAGCTCTTTGCAATCCTATGGACTGTAGCTTACCAGGCTCCTCTGTCCATGGCATTCTCTAGGCAAGAATACTGAAGTGGGTAACCATTCTCTTCTCCAGGGGATCTTCCCAACCCAGAGATTGAACCCAAGTCTCCTGCATTGCAGGGCAGGCAGATTCTTTCCCATCTGAGCCACAAAGGAAGCCCAACCAAAAGGCATCCACCAAAACCACTGAACAACCAACAAGACAAGCTGATTCAGCCAGCTGACATTAGTGAGCTTGCAACACTAGACACTCTAGAGCTGGCTGGTGGGTACCTGAACGTCGTGGCCACAGTGACAGTGACAGAGGCTACATGTGGGCCAAGCAGCGTGAACCTCCACTTACCAAAGCCAGTCTGACTACTGATTCCTCTGAACGTAGACTGCCAGCAACAGAAACCAGTGCTGAGCCCTTGAACTGGCACTGTTTCCCAGAGACCAGCAGGTCACCTACTGATGAGTTGATGACACTGGGCTCCTATTACTCTGGAAGGGCCAGGTGTTTCTCATCATAATATAGAGTCTTATTTCAAGTATGGACTTGCTTCTCCTGCCCAAGAGCCTCAGCCAGGACCACTGTCCAGAAGCTAAGAAGCACCGGCTCTATAGTCATGGAAAACTTTAGCATCTGAACAGGGAACACACTTCACAGCAAAGGAGGTCACGTGATCCACAAGACGCATTACACACTGCTCCCCCAGAGGCAGCCATGTGACACAGCTGTGCATTGGCTTTCTAAAGGTGCAGCTGAAGCACCAACTCAGAGGCCGTAATCTACAGAAGTGGGATGCTGTCCTCCAGAATGCAGAATAAATCCAAGTGAGAGATCTCTATATGGTGCTTAAAAGACGACGACTACACAGGCCTGGGAACTAAGGAGCAGAAGCAGGAGTGGCCCCACTTGCCATCATTCTAAATGGTCCTCTGGGGCAATCTGTGCTTTCTGTTCCTACAGCTCTGGGCTCTGCAAAGGAGACACATGCTTGGCAGAGGACAGAGCAAGAGTTCTACTGAGCTATGGATGCTTCCTGGATGTTTTGGACTCACTGTGTCCAGGACCAACACTGAGAAGAGGAACTTCTTCTCAGCCATGTTGGCAGGAGTGATGAACTCACATCAGCAGGAAGAGGTAAGGCTGCTTTTCTACATCGGGGATGTGTGGGATCACTGTAGAGCCCAGGTGATCCACTGAGGCGCCTCTCAGTACTTCGTAGCCCCCATGGTCACTGCAAAAGGATCTCTGCAGTATTCTTCACCTTACAAGGGTATGATTACCAGAGTCTCAGAACCTTCGATCAAAAGATCTTTTTACTACACCTTTCTCCTGTCCATCAGTCCCTTCAGATCACGATTTGATCAGTATTATGGCCTGAGGCTTCTGACTTAATCCTGTTCTCTCCCTCCCTGTCTTTCACAGGCTTCCCACCCCTAATATATGTCTTGGCCTTCTAATTCTATCTCTGGAAAATTCAAAGTGACATAACGGGTTTAGGTTATTGGTTAATCTTTTCTCCATCTTAAAATGAGGAGGAAAACTGAGTAGGTATATAGAGTAGACATCATTGTTAAGTCCTGACTTAACATTTCTATAGTTTTTAAAAGTAAGATGGGAGAAATAGTTAGAAAATGATTCATTTATTAATGAGCTTGCTCAGAAATCAAGGAAATCACAAGTCAAAACCAGTCACCAGTTTGCAAAGGAAATACCTTTCATAAAGCCTGAAAACAAAAGTTCAGCAAAAAGTTAAATCAAAAACATGTTCATTGTTCCCATCCTTGCTAAAACCTGGTGCTGGTACCTGTTGCTTGAGGAGTTTTGTTCTATAATAGTGCAGTGTTAAGTATGACTCATAGGCTTTAAGTGATACTAACTAATCTTTGATATGATCTTTCATTAAAAGTGGTATTTTATACTACAATCAGATACACTTTTATGTTACTGATCTGATTTTTCTATGGCTCTTAAGAGTGTCACCAAACAAAGTATAATTAGGACAAGGTCAATTTTATGTTTGGTGGTGCTGGTGGTTTGGTCACTAAGTCATGTCCAACTCTTGCGACCCCATGGAATGTAGCCCGCCAGGCTCCTCCATCCATGGGATTTCTCAGGCAAGAATACTGGAGTGGGTTGCCATTCCCTTCTCCAGGGGATCTTCCTGACCCAGGGGTTGAATCTGGGTCTCCTGAATTGCAGGTGGTCTCCTGCATTGCAGGCAGATTCTTTACCAACTGAGCCACCATCTTATTGCTCTTTCTGTGGCTCTTAAGAATGTCATCAAAGAAAGTAAAACTAGGACAAGGTCAATTTTATGTCTACTACACAGTAACTGGAAATTCGGAATGCACAATTAATGTTTATATTTGTCCACTTCTTAGCAAATGTGTGGTATTGAAAGACATAATCCGCTCTACTCAGAAGCAGTTCTTTTTTACAAAAGGAAAATGTGTTGGCAACTGCTCCGTTTCCATGGATTTATGATTCTAATAGGTCCTGAAAATAAAACCCAATCGTTGCCAAAGTCCCACTTATGTTTTACATCAATAACATGCCCTTTATCCCTGCTTATGCATTGGGAAACACAAAAAGAACATCGTTAGTTAAAAATCCATTAGTTAAAACTTTAAAGATCTGACTTGGAGGGAGGGGAGATGTGTGGGAGCTGACACCTAACACTTTATTTTTATGAAAAAGAGGAAAATTGCACAAAATAGTAACAAATTAAAAAAAAAAAAAACGAACTTTTTCCGGAATACATTTGAAAGCATATAGTTCAAATTTAAACCATTTTCAGTATGTAATGATGTTAACTTTTCAGAGATACAGTCATATCTAAGAAATTCTACTTAGAGAAACAAGTGCACTTTACATTTAATTCTCTAATTCTGGTGACCACAAAAAGAGGAACCAGAAGGTTACAGGGTTTAATCCTCATTTAACTGGAAAATCAAATGAAATCACCAACTTGAACTCCATTCCCTAAATAAGCAACTCAATTTTAGCCACACCTTAGTGTGATCTGGGGGAACTTTCTAAATTCTCAGTGGCCAGGTCCCACTTCAGACTAATTAAATCAGAATTACTGTTGTTGGTTTGTTTGTTTGTTGTTTTTTTTTTTTTTAATCCACAGGTGATTCTGATGTATGGCCAAGATTGAGATCCTCTACCTTGCAATAATTTTAACTTTTAGCTTACTAGTTAGAGTTATTTTAAGTTTTAAGCCAGATTAAATAACAAATCTCTGCTGCTGGATGAAAGCATATTTGCCAAGTTACCTATAATTTTACTACAGTAATGGAAAAAGAATGGCATCCAAATGCCTGGTTAACAGTATGTCTGATGGTCTTCCAATCTTGGGGGCAGCCGTGTGACTGAGTTCTAGGCGTTTAAATAGACGGGAAACACTGCCANAACAAATCTCTGCTGCTGGATGAAAGCATATTTGCCAAGTTACCTATAATTTTACTACAGTAATGGAAAAAGAATGGCATCCAAATGCCTGGTTAACAGTATGTCTGATGGTCTTCCAATCTTGGGGGCAGCCGTGTGACTGAGTTCTAGGCGTTTAAATAGACGGGAAACACTGCCAGGTCTTCTCCCTCTGGCATGAAAGGATAGAGCCCTACTTGGAGGAAAACAGTGGGTTTCATCTTTTCTCCATTCTCCTACCCCTGAACTCTGTGATACAGATCTGGAAACTGAGAGTTACGTGTTGCAGTCAGGAAACAATAGAGAAACAAGTCAGTCGGAAAAAGACAAATACAGTGTGATCTCACCCACATGTGGAATCTCAAAAACCTGAACTCATAAAAACAGAATAGATTGATGGCTGTCAGAGGTTGGGAGGGAAGGCAGGGCATGGAGCATAGGGGAAATGGACAGGTGTTAGATATTTGAAGAATTAACTTGGTTAACTGTAAAATTATAGAAGACTTTTATTGTTGTTGTCCTGTGAAACCACAAGATACTTCCAACTGACTCCAAACAAATCAAACACTCAAGTCAATCTTACTGTGACATTTTTGAGAGCACACAGATTGGATAAATAACATCATTAACAATAATCTAGGACTTAGGTGTGTGACTTTTTTTTTTTTTTTTTTTGGTGAGAAAGCAGATGAACAGAGTTTGATGTATTGGGTTAGCTAGAAAATTTCTTTGGGGTTTTTCAGTAAGATCAGATAGAAAACCTCAAACAAACTTTTTGGCCAACCCAATAGGTTTGACAGCTACATGGATGTGTCTGAGAGGATGTGGGGTGATGCAAACTGTGGTGTTGAAGATATAAATATATCTGTGCTCGCTTCGGCAGCACCTATACTAAAAAAAAAAAAAAAAAAAAAAGAAAATATAAATATGTCTCTTTCAGGTAGGGTGTGTACATGAAGATTTTATCATTGTTATTGGCTAGCACATACTATTCTATTTGCCTAATAGGTGCTGCAATGGACCTTCTGCCGTTCTTGTTCCGTATTCTCTCCTCTTGAGCTTTCACTAGAGAATCTGTGAATTGGAGATAGCAGTCCATAGTCAGTCATGTTGAGTTTGGAGTCAGACTGGCTGGATCAAAACCACTGAATGTCTCCCCTTTCTACATAACTTGAGGGGAAAGACCTACTTAACTGTTCTTATGAGACTTAAAAGAGCTTATCCAAACATAAAATTTAAGGCGCACAGAGCTGCGTGCTTAGCAACTGCCTATGTGCTAAATAGTGCTATTGGTGTTTGGGAAGTAATGGTGGTCCCTGTCCTCAAGAAGCAAGGTCCAGTGAAATACCAGTCTCAAGCCTGATGCCTTAAGAGGTGGGAAACATGTGATTTGGAAAACAGTAAAATCTGATGCTTGACACCCCTGGGATCAAGTCCTATTCCTCAACTTTCCCAGTGGCCCTCCAAACGATATATCAGTATACCATCCTGCAGAACCTATAAGAGAGACTGCTTTTGGGAACAGGATCTTTGCAGATATAATTAAGGACCTCTGAATGAGAGCATCCTTGATTATCCTGATGGGCCCAAATCCAAAGCCACATGTCTTTATAATATGTGGAAGACAGGAAGACATAGAAGAGAAAGACATGTGAGGACAGAAGCAGAGACTGCAGTCATGCAGTCCAAGCCAAGGAATGCTTGGAACTCCTAGAAGCTGGAAGGGACAAAGAATGCTGCCCTAGAACCTTCAGAGGGTACCCAACCTCGCTACTAGCATGATTTCCAAAATTGTTAAAGAGAATAAATTAGTTTGTTTGACCGGAGCAAGTTTGTGGTGTGTTTCCTCATCTGTAAGATGGGGATAACATCCTAACTAGTCTGATTTCCTAAAGCCTTAAGTGGGGTAACTACCGTCTGGAGGAACTCGCAGAGGTTTAAAGTGGCAAGCATTTCTTGAACGCTTGTTCAAATCATTTATTGTGCTAGGCGCTTTCCATGTATGACTTAGCCATTTATAATTTGTTGATCAGGTAACGAAGGCTCAGAGAAATTGAGTGATTTGCCCAAAGCCATCCAGCTAAGAAACAGAAAGAAACGAGATCGCAATCCTAGCCAACTACCGAGATGTTCCTTTAATGCTCCCTGCTACCCTGATGGTGGGGAAGAGTGAAGGCAAAGAAGGGGNGCACGGTGGGGTCTCAATCCAGAAATAACCTGCTAGCCAGATTCCTTTAAAATGAAATATTCCGTATGTTAACAGTCTTCTGTTGGATGTCTTTGAAAATTATCTGTTACCTCTAAAAGGATAACAAACATTTGAAGTTTTTTGTTTTAGCTACATTGGGTTACATAAGGAACTTTTAGATAATCTTTTGTATTATTTCATTAAATTTGAATGTGATTAAATGTAATGTATTGTTTGTTCCTGGCTGGGGAAATGATAATATTGTCAGTTTCTTGTCACAAAAATCCTCCCACTGTTGTAAGAAATGCAAACACTGACAGTTGTAGTGTGCTTAGTGTAAATAATGATTTATTTGTACCCTTTACTGTGACTATAATGTTGCCTCCAAAACATCACTCACTAGTCAAGGTGTGTGTGTGCGTTCTTAGTTTCTGTATTGGTGTCTAATTTTACTTTTTCAGTCTTAGGAATAGTGATTGTGTAGTTCCTGGACTCCTCATGGACACAGATAATTTGTCCTGCATCTGTGGTCAAGGAGTAAATGGGGCATTGACGACTAAGGACCTTTACTGGATGAGAGTAATTTAGTGATCATTTCTGGATTTTGTTTTTGTTTTCCAGAGTTGCTATAATGGAAGTCAAAGGGAAAAAAAAATTAACAGGTAAAGGTACAAAGACGTCACAAGAAAAAAGCAAATTTCATAAAAACAATGGTAAGATACTCAAAACATGTTTCCCATGTGGTTATTTTGTCTTTTGATGGGAGGCTTTGGTGGGATGAGAGGCGATGTAGCAGATTCCAATCTATTCATGGGTTAGAGTTAGGATTAAAATAGTGGACCAAGTGTCACTGTGTACGAGTGATTAATATGTTTACTGGCAAGCCAGATCTTCAGGATTTCTAATTGTGATGTCTTTACTATTCCATCAGGTGTCAGTATTGCAAACTAGAAAAGTCAGTGACTAATTTCCTAAGCAGTCTTTATGTTTTTTTTTTCTTTCAGCTAGAAATTTTGAGATGTAAACACTTTGAATTTGTCTATATGATGTACTTTCTAAGTTCTAAATGTTCATTTTATTCTTAGACTCCTATTATGTCGTTAACCCCCAAAATACACACACACGAAGACATAAATAATATCTCATCTTGTGATTTGTGCTTAAAACAGGAATACACCTAACTGACAGTAGTGGGTTATCTCTAGAATTATGAGTAGTTTATACTACGTATTTCTATACTTTGTAGATTTTCTATAATGAACCTATTTTATAATTTTATAATCAGAGGAAGTTTTTAAATTTTGTTGTAATTTTTTAAATCCTTCTGTGCTCCATTTTGAGAGAAGGACAAAGTATGTTTCACTAAAAAATGTGTAATTTTCTGTAACAAATACAGCCCAGTGGCTAAAAGATCCAGGCCCAAGATCATTGAACTAATAACTATTTATTATCGTCACTAGATTCAGGTTCTTCAAAGACATTCCCCAAAAAAGTTGTTAAGGAAGGTGGCCCTAAAATCACATCTAAGAACTTGGAGAAAACTGCCACAAAACCTGGGAAAAAAGGTGTGAAGCAGTTCAAGAATAAGCAGCAAGGGGATAGAATACCAAAGAACAAATTCCAGCAGGCAAATAAATTCAACCGGAAGAGGAAATTCCAGCCAGACAGTAAAAGTGATGGTAAGCACTGATGTCTTCAGCGTGGTTTTTGCAGAAGCCTCGCCCTGCCTGATGTGAAGGCTTGACTCATTTGAAAAGACCCTGATGCTGGGAAAGATTGAGAGCAGGAGGAAAAGGGGATGACAGAGGATGAGATGTTTGGATGGCATCGCCGACTCAATGGACCTGTGTTTGGGTAGGCTCTGGGAGTTGGTGACGGACCGGGAGGCCTGGCATGCTACAGTTCATGTGGTCGCAAAGAGTCAGACATGGCTGAGCTACTGACCTGAACTGCCCTGCCGGAACCATTGTGCACATGCACTCTTGAAGTCTGTTAGAGACCTCCTGTTCTTGTTCCAAAACAGGCAGTATCTCGGGTGGAGATGGGAAGGTGGTAGATGGGTTGAAATAAACAACAGAAAGCATCTCCATTTTCCAGAGTTGCTACTGGTGTCTTTATTTTTACTTTCCAGAGTTGCTATTAGTGTCTTATTTATTTTTACAAAATTGTCCTCTAGTGCTTAGAATTCCTAGGCCCTTGCTAAATTCCCCTGGCTGTGGAGTTAGGCTAAGTTGTAATGGTCTTTATACATTGGAATCTCAATGAAGCATTCCTTTCTGTAGGCTAACATTAATGAACTCATTCATTTAGCAAACAAATACTTGAGTTTTCTGCACACTGTCATCAAGAGACAGTGAAAAGAAATGAATAACCAGTGAGGGTACAAGCCCCAGGTAATCAGTATGGAAGCCAGCCTTAAATAACCAGTGTCCTGGTAAATAAGAAACATGTAGATACTGCTTTCACAGAGCTTAGGCCATTCTAAGAGTATCAGCTTATCATATGACTCAGACCTGGTAAACCATTCCAGAGAAGGTGTATAATACATGTGATAGATTTGACTTGAACTGGTGGAGGCTAGGTTGCTAACTGATGGGAAGTGTTAGCCAGGCTCTTCTTTGTTGGAACAAACTACTACTCTTCATCATGATGATGTTCAAGAGGTGGTCTCTAACTCAGAGCGTTGCTGCCTGTTGTACAACCTGCCCTTGCTGTGCGTCTTGCTGACCTGCAGGTGCCTTCTGTGCAGCGTCAGGAGACTTTCTCTGCCGTCTCTCATTCCCCTTTTCTCCAGCGTGCTGGAGCCTGACACTGCCCTTTTGCTGCCAACTGAGACCACTGCCGAGGGGCCTTCTTAGTCCAGTCCTTTAGCCCTGGTCCTTGCTCTTTGCTCTGCCTAGGGTTGCTCACTGGAGGGACAGCAGCCTTAAGACAGAGACGTAGGGAGAGAAGAAAGGAGGGAAATTTTCATTATTTCTCGTGAGGACTGAAGGATTTTTTTCATGGTCTAGCCCTTTTCTCTTTTCCCCTTTTCTTCCAGTTTCTATTGTCTATCTACTCTTACTTTGCTTCTCTCATAGATCTTAATTCTTCCTTTCCACACTGGTATTCTTTTTTTGTTTGCTTTCAATTTTCTTATTTTTTGGCTGTGCTGGGTCTTTGTTGTGATGCGTGGGCTTCTTTTGTTTCAGCCCACGTTCTAGAGAGCATGAGCTATATAGTTACAGCTTACAGGCTTAGTTCCCCAGCAGCACGTGGGATTCCCTGACCAGGGATGGAACCCACGTTCCCTTCATCAGAAGGAGGGTTCTTAACCACTGGACCACCAGGGACGTCCCTACACTGACATTCTTGATACCTGCATTTTAAGTGCACACACATTCTCATTAAAGAGTGGCTCTCGTTCCTTTTGCTATAGGAGATATGTTCCCCACATCTCAAAGTGGAACTCTGATTTTCTCATTTTAATACCAGCAACTGAGGGGGTCCTGGATACTAGTCATTCCCCAAATTGGTTATATCTACTGCAGCCCAACATGGCATATGTCAAGGGTGCCCAGATATTTTTATAATTAAATGAACTGTGGATCGGTTACTGTCTTCTGCTGTATAGTACATGATGTCCTAATATTAATAGTAAATATACCTCTGTTGCCTGTAATCCTCTGTTATTAGATTGAGAATAAGTTGTTCTTTGTTTGGCCTCATTGGGATTTTTTTAAAAATTCAATTAATAAGTTGTTTAGATTGTAAAGATAAATAAGCAGTAGAAAGATACTTCTATAGCATGACCCTAATTGTAGAGAACTTAGAAAATTTCACTGTGCATTGTCATGAATAGCAGACAGCAGAGAATAAAGTTTCAGAGCTATATCTGGGTTTACATCCTGTCTCTGCCTCTTAGGAGTTACGTGACCTTGTATAGGGAGCTTATCTGCCCAGTATCTTTCTTTCCCTGACATGAGAGGGAATAATAACAATACCCACCTCACAGAGCTGTTGTAAAAATTACTTAATATGTAACAGCACTCAGAATAGTGAATTTGTGACTATTGTTTTTCCTGTGTCAACTTGGACTAATTTCTGTTTTCATTGAGAACTGACTATACCTAACGTCTAATGATCTTTATGTTCTAAAGTAAAATTTTATTTTTACAATGGAAAAAGATGCTTAAAAATTTTTAAATTGCTTTTATAATCCTTTTAGTTCCCTTTTTTTTTTCTTAATAGGTGTCCTATTAAGAATCAATTTGTTGAGTGAATGAACAGTTGGTATGAACCAAATTTAAAATGTGTAAAGTGCTCAGAAAATAAAATAAAGTTTAAGTTGATAGGGAATGATTTTCCCCCTTCTAGTTCCCACAATAAGTATTGATTACTGATTGCCATAGGTACCAAATTTGCTCTGTGTTTGTGGCACTGAGAATATTAAGTATAATTGAAAATAATTTCTGTAATGACTAGAGGCAGCAGCCAAGAAACCCAAATGGGATGAATTCAAAAAAAAGAAGAAAGAACTGAAGCATAGCAGGCAACTCAGTGATAAAACCAACTATGACATCGTCATTCGGGCAAAGCAGATCTGGGAGATCTTAAGAAGGTAATGCTAGCTGATGACATCTTTATTGAGCCCTTGGAGATGATGGAGGAGTAACAGTGTACCTTGTAAATAGTGAGATGTCCTAAAATAAATGACATAGCACTTCGGTTATTTAGGGAGTTTTCATAACACTCCAGGAAAGGCATCACTCTCTGGATGTCTGCCCTTTACAGAAATGCGTGGAATGATTAGGATGGCATCAAGATCTGCTTAGGAAACTGTATGAGAGTTAAAATGGATTTGATGTCCTTCTCGAGAAATTTCTGAGAAAATGGAAGATCTTTTTGGCTAGGTTTTGAAATACTTGAGTATTTAGTATCTTGGACTTGTTTTATTATTTGCTTTGCTTTGAAGTTCTGGCGGTTAAGATTTAGATTGATGCATGAAATTATACCTTGTGAGATGAGTTTCTGCCTTTGAGAAAATTACTTTTCTCTAGCTGCTCTGGAATAGTAATTTTAATGTCAAAGGTTTGCTTTCTTTGAAGGGAAGATCATACTGAACTGTATAAACGTACACTGGTACGATTTTTAGTTTTGTGTGTTTAAAATAGTGTCTTTACTTAGGCTATGTTTCCTGCCTCTTTTATAGAAAAGATTGTGACAAAGAGAAACGAGTGAAGTTAATGAGTGATTTGCAGAAGTTGATTCAAGGGAAGATTAAAACTGTAAGTAGAGCGTACTCATAGTTGCAATTTTAAGAACTAAATTGACTCACTCTTAGTAAAGTGTAGTTGATTATTTATTACAGATGAAATTGTTTCTGTTTTTAATATATTTGGCTTCAGTTTTCAAATACCTTTTATAATCTCTTTGAAAAATTTAATAGAGACCTTACTGCTGGGAAATTATAAAAAGACTATCAAATATTTGGCTGTTCATTTTAAAATAATTTATTTAAAATAAATCAGTGTTCTCTTGGCTCGGCTGTTAAAGAATCTGCCTGAAGTGCAGGGGACCTGGGTTTGATTACCTGGATTGGGAATATCCCCTGGAGAAGGGAAAGGCTACCCAGTCAAATATTCTGGCCTGGAGAATTCCCTGGACTATATAGTCCATGGCATCACCAAGAGTCAGACACAGCTGAGTGACTCACTCACTCAGTGTTCTCTTAAAGTTATCTCAGGGAATTTATTAGTTCAACAGTGTTTGTTAGAATCTCTTACTGTGAACTCTGTAAGTTCTAAATGCTGGCCATTTTGAATGTGCAAAGCAAATATATTACTTTCTTCCTTGCTTTTATAAGCCTTGTGCAAAGGATCTTTAAAATATAGCAGATTTGGGAGTTTTAAAGTGATTTTCATTATTGCTGTTTAATCCTGTTTTATAGTAAACTTCTATTGATTCTTGTGTATTTGGATAAATACTTAGTGATATTTGGGCTTCCCTGATGGCTCTCAGATGGTAAAGAATCCAACCTGCCAACGCAGGAGATGTGATTTCATTCCCAGGAGAAGGGAACAGCTACCCACTCTAGTATTCTTGCCTGGAGAATTCCATGGACTGAGGAACCTGATGGGCAACAGTCCATGGGGTTGCCAAGTTGGAGACCACTGAATGGCTAACACTTTTACACTTTTAGTGATATTCACTTGTAAGCCAACAGACTCAGTATCTTTGGAGAACCTGAGAGTCTGCCTTTTTCGTACCATGTACATAGGTCTAAACAAATGCTGTATTGAAATTTGAAGGACTGTCTTCCAATAGCAAGTTTCCAGCTGCTGCTTTCTTAAAGCCAGCAAGATCTTTTTAGGATAGAACTACTCATCTCTAACAGTAACCTCTTATGCTAAATTTATAAATAATGCACGCTTAAGATCCTTCTCATTTACCCTTAGGTTATTGTTACTACTGATGCCCATGGATTTGGGAGTTAATCTGTGCCTTTAGACAAGACAGCCCATTTATTCTTTACTGTGTGCCAGCAGTTATGGTAACCAGTGCACACTTTGTATCCTTTAGCTTAGTCTTCATGCCTATTAGACATTTGATAGATTCAAGGGATTAGAACTTGTAAACAGTGTACCTGAAGAACTATGGATAGAGGTCCATAATATTGTACAGGAGGTAGCGAACAAAACCATCCCAAAGAAAGAGAAAAGCAAGACAGCAAAGTGGTTATCTGAGGAGGCCTTACAAATAGCTAAAGAAAGAAGAGAAGCGAGAAGCAAGGGAGAAAGGGAATAACATATCCAACTAAACACAATTTCCAAAAAACAGCACAGAGAGACAAGAACGCCTTCTTCAGTAAACTATAATTGAAACTAGAAGAAAGCAACAGAAGGGGAAAGACTAGAGATCTCTTCAGGAAAACTGGAAATATCAAAGGAATATTTTGCCCAAAGATGGGCACAATAAACAATAGGAGCAGTAGAGACCTAGTAGACATTGAAGAGGTCAAGAAGAGATGGAAAGAATACATGGAAGAACGGTACAAGAAAGACCTAAGTGAACCAGATTGCTGTGATGATGTGCTCAGTCACCCAGAGCCAGACATTCTGGAGAGCAAAGTCAAGTGGGCCTTAGGAAGCACTGCTGTTAGTAAAGCTAGTGAATACGATGGAATGCCAGTAAAACTATTCAAAACCCTAAAGGATGATGCCATCAAAGTGTTACATTCAATATGTCAGCAAATCTGGAAGACCCAGTAGTGGCCACAGGACTGGAAAAGGTTAATCCTCAACCCAATTCCCAAGAAGAGTAATATTCCAGAATGTGCTAACATCAGACAGTTGGACTCATCTCCCATGCTAGTAAGATCATGCTTAAAATCTTGCATGCTAGGCTTCAGCATTATGCGAACCAAGAATTTCCAGATGTCCAAGCAGGGTTTAGAAAAGGAGGAGGAATCAGAGATAAAATTGCCGATATTTGGATCATAGAGATCAGGAATTGCAGAAAATCATCTACCTCTGTTTCATTGACTATGCTGAAGCCTTTGACTGTGTGGGTCGTAACAAACTGGAAAGCTCTTAAATAGATGGGAATACCAGACCATCCCACCTGTCTCTTGAGAAATGTGTATGTGGTATGGAACAAGAAACAAGTATGGAACAACTAATTGGTTCAAGATTTTGAAAGGAGTATCACAGGGCTGTCTGCTGTAACATCATGAGATGTGATATACGCTGAGCACATCATGAGAAATGGCAGGCTGGATGAGTTACAGGCTGGAATCAAGATAGGCGGGAGGAACATCAACAACCTCAGATATGTGGATGATACCACTAATGGCAGAAAGCCAGGAGAAGCTAAAAAGCCTCTTGATGAAGGTGAAGGAGGAGAGTGAAAGAACCGGCTTAAAACTAAATGTTAAAGAAACTAAGATCATGGCATCTGGCATCTGGCCCCATTACTGCATGGCAAATGGAGGGGTGGCAGGGAGTGGAGAACTACAACAGCATCTGGGCTCAAAGAAATTCATTCCAGAGTTGTAAGGATAGCAAGTTTCTTAATCTCTCATAAACTTACTTTCATCTATAAATATTTGATAACACCAACTCACTTTTAAATCTACATCGGAAAAATAATTTAAATCACATACATTGGTTGCATAGTAGGTAATCAATATATGCACAAAACAGCCTAATTAAAAAAAATTATTTATTTATTTATGGCTGCACTGGGTCTTCGTTGCTGCACCTGAGCTTTCTCCAGTTGGGACACACAGGGGCTACTCTAGTGATGGTGCAAAGGCTTCTCGTTGCAGTGACTTCTCTTGTTGCAGAGCATGGGCTCTGGGCACACGGGCTTCAGCAGTAGCCCCTCTCAGCGCTAGAACACAGGCTCAGTAGTTGTCTCACACGGGCCTAGTTGTCCCACAGTGTGTGGGATCTTCCCAGACCGGGAATTGAACCCATGTCACCTGCATTGACAGGTGGATTCTTAGCCACTGGACCACCAGGGAAATCTTAGACTGATTTTTTTAAATTATTTTTAAATTTTTTCAAAAATGTCTATACAGATCTCCCTTAAGCAAATTCTTCTGCAATCTGTGACTTTGATGAAGATACACCTTTACCTTCTGATTTGTTAGAATTTAAAAATTTAAAGACAGACTTAGCAACAGGTAATAAGCACTATTAAAATAGACTAGTATATAAAAAGAAATAATGCATGACTGATAATCAATCTGTGGTTATTGCTTTAGAAAATTGATCGAGAAGTCCATCAATGAGGATCTAATCCATCCAGTAGTTGTGAGGGGGTTCAGATTGGAGAATCAGATTTGAAATACTTTTCTAGGAATATAACTGAATGTATATTCAGGAATTATGAAAATGTGAGAAATGGAGTGATAATGTAATTGCCGTTGTATATCTGGATATAATTAGTTATGTAGCAAGACTTTGGTTGCCAAACCCAAACATTCCTAGATCATTTATATTAAAAAAAAATCATAGTGTAATATAATTTTTGCACTGGAAAATTCCTCTTTTAGGGAAAAGTAACTGTCAGAGAATTGAGAAATACAGTATGTATAATCATTGTACAGATTTGGTTTGGTTTTAATTATAATGATAAAATCTTACAAAATAGTTAAATGTAGTCCTATCTCAATGCCATACAGTAGCCAGCAAAACCACAGAGTGCCACTTTGAACAATTAAGAATTTTATTCCCAAGTAATGTAGATTTGATTAGCCATGAAAACCTTTTTTTTTTTTTTTTTCCCTCACAAGGAGTTGTAAAAGAGGGAGCAATACAACATACATTTTCAGGGAGAATTTGTCTAAGAACCCAACTGTTTTCCTACAGATTGCATTTGCGCACGATTCAACTCGTGTGATCCAGTGTTACATTCAGTTCGGCAATGAAGAGCAAAGGAAACAGGCTTTTGAAGAACTGCGAGGTATTTCTATATGTTATTTGTAATTATTGGCATAAAGTTGCTTGTTTGTATTTCTCTTGAAATACTCAACACTGTGTTGAAAAAGAATTCTACTGAGGAGTAGCGGGGTGTCCTCTGCAGCACCTTTTCTGTTTTTGTTTGTTTTTTTCTCTGGGACAAATAGGGAGCTATTTGTTTGTGTTCCCAGGATTGTGCGTTCAGTTCTCTCCTTGTTTCTGGAGGTTACCCAATCATTGTAATGTATTTTGTTTTTCAGGTGATTTGGTTGAGTTAAGTAAAGCTAAATATTCCAGAAATATTGTTAAGAAGTTTCTCATGTATGGGTGAGTTGTTTTATTTATAAAATATTTTAATTAGTTTTTTTAAGATTTGGATAGCCTATTGTGTGCAAATGTTTCTTAAAAACCTGTGACCATAATACTTAGCCTTAAGCAGATGCTGGTAACGTTTGCAAGGAATATGGTCTTAAAAAACCGTTATTGAAAAAATGTGAAAGATAATATTGCCCTCATTGACCTTACAAGTGTATCTTGAAGTCCTGGAAGAAGAAAAATGGTTATAATGAACTTGTAATTAGTCACTAGTTATTTAGAGGTTGGAGTGGTGGGAGGGGCAGGTGAGTAGACCTAACCAGGGTGAGTGGGTTAGGAAATGTCAAGATAGGAGGATTTCCTAAACCAGGTGGAATTAATACTTGTCTTGCCCTCCCAAGTATAATAATGTGCCAAAATGTGCTAACCAACAACCAAACAGTACAGCTGGCAAATTCCTAAAAAGTGTATTCCTGACTAGAATCATTGGCCTCTTGATTATTTTAGGATAGAATAGAAATACTCATGATTAAGTCCTATTTTAAAAGAGAATCTTGGAATATGTTTTATTCAGATTATCCTGCATTTTGACTTTTACCTTCTCCTTTTCTCCTTCTACCCAACTTCTTTCAGGCTAAACAGTTTCCTGATGGGAACTGACATTTATTGAGCACTTACTGTGTGCTGCTTACAGTTCTCAGTGTGTCTTAACTCATTTATCCCTACAGTAACCTTATTCTTTCTATTTTATGACTGAAGAAGTTGAAGCACAGAGCAGTTAAATGTCTTGCTCAGGGACTTTGAGCTGCTTAGAAGAGCCAGGTTTCAAACCTAGGCAGGCTGTCCCCCAAGACACAGAAAATTTGCTGGTGGTCCAGTGGTTAGGATTCCACGCTTTCACTTCTGAGGGCCTGGGTTCAATCCCAGGTTGGAGAACTAAGATTCCCATAAGCTGCACAGCATGGCCAAAACGAGGGGAAAAAGCAAGGAAATACAAGGTAGAAATATAGGGCAATTTGGTTCTCCTCCTCACAGCGTTTCTCCGGGGTGGCCACTCCCACACACAGTGACGAGAGGCCCCAGGAGAAGTATGTGTGTTTTGTCGCTGCCCAGCTTTCTCCTTGTATCACTTACTTTTCCTCTGGTCACATCGTATTTAGGAGTAAAGCCCAGATCGCAGAGATAATGCGAAGCTTTAAAGGCCACGTGAGGAAGCTCCTGCGGCACGCGGAAGCATCGGCCATTGTGGAGTATGCCTACAATGACAAAGCCGTCCTGGAGCAGAGGAACATGCTGACGGAAGAACTCTATGGGAACACGTTCCAGCTTTACAAGGTGATGCCTCAAGACAGTTTTTTCCTCGATTTACTTTTCCTTTGTGCTATTCCTTACCGTCTAGTGCCCTATATTCAGAATGCATTTTTCCTTTGGTTGTTCCTTTATGAGACTGTCTCCTAGCCTTTATCCTCTTGTAGTATTTTGTCTCTGGTGTATTGAGCAAGGAATCATACTTAAATTTCTCTTTCCCAGGGCACAGTCTTTAAATCCCTTATAAATTAAAACTGCTTGCGTGACTCCTTTGCAGGTACTCTTGTGTACTGCTTCCGTACTTCTGTTGCCACAGTAGTCAGAAAGACCTAGGAAGGTTCTTAATGGAGCTCTGTAAACACCAGCCCTGGTTGAAGGGCATCGAGCTCCCTGTTGGCTGTGGATGACCCTTCTCCGGGTCCTGTGCGGAGAGGACGCAGAGTGGAGAGACCCAACCCTGGGTGTACTGCAAGGCTAGTAGTGGGGCTAGGACACTTAAGGGATCTAGTTCAGACCTTAGACACAAGTACACACATTTATCTCAAGGGAGGTGGACTGGTTCCTGGGTTGCTTCTGCTAGTTCAGCTCCTGGCTTGAACTTAGTGCTCCTTTGTCACAGTCACTCTAGGAATATCCAGCTAATCACAGAACACACGGTGGCAAGACTTTGTTAACTGACTACTTGGTCTTGTGAATAGGCACTTGTTAAGTGCTTGGCAGGTCTTTACTGGCTGGCTTGTTGATTTGGTTGGTTATTTAGCTTATAAGTACAATGGTGTACATCAAATGAGAATTATACAGTCAGGAATTACTCTAAGTGTATCCACAGAGATGCTTTTATTATGTAAATATGGGAAATCTAAAAATTTAAGTTTATATAAAATGACTCTAATTGATTTTCTTTGTTCTAAAGTTGGAGAAACATGATCAAATTTAGAGGGGCTTGATTTTTCTTCTGTTGCAGTCAGCAGATCACCCAACTCTGGACAAAGTATTAGAGGTACAGCCAGAAAAATTAGAGCTTATCATGGATGAAATGAAACAGATTCTAACTCCAATGGCCCAAAAGTAAGAAAACTTTTTTTGTTGTTTTTTATTAACAAATAGCATTTGAAAGGGGAAAGTTTTATGTAGCCTTTGCATAGGAAAGGTGAATAGTTTGCCAGTTACGGTCTACTATATAAATTAGATTGTGTCCATGCATGTAGCCTACTTGGCATTAGGGCATTGCTCTAAAACCAGACTTCCTGGGTTGTGAATTCTGGTGCTTTCCTCAGTTACTGACTCTCTGCCCTTGGGCAACTTAACTTCTCTGTGCTTCAGTTTCCCTATCCATATAATTGTAATAATAGTATTTATTTCATAGAGTTTTATGAAAATTAAACGAGTTAATATTTCTAAAGCACTCAGAACAGTGCTTTGCCATTAAAAACAGTTTATTTTTGCCTTCTACTTGGATATTACATGTGAACTTAAATTTGGTGCCTGATCATTAACCTGCACTGTACATCTAAATTCATCATGTATCACACCAGGAGGCTTGGATCAATTAGGTGTTGTTGTAACTGCTAATACTGTTTTGATCTGTTTAGGTTTTAACTCTTGAAATGTTTTTGTAAGATGGATACATTATAAAGAAGGTATGACAAAAAGAAAATAGCCATTAAAATATAGTTCACATGTGGATTTCTAATCACGTGTCCATTGTTGGGTAAAAAAAGATAATGACTTTATTTAAGAAAATTGAGTGTGTTTTGAACAGTAATTTCATATTTGCTGATTAGGTACTAGAAATTTGTATTCTGGTCTTGGTTGTATATGGCACTAATGTTTTTATAGGTGTGAAAGTATTTTTTCAAGTCTTGGTATTGCTGAAGATAATCTATTTATGACAAATGACATTTGCTAAAACCATTTCAGTTGTTTTGATTATTTTAGGACAACCAAGGTTACCTATCTCTGTATTATTATACTACCATTTCTGACTCTTTTTTTCTGTTTTCAGAGAAGCTGTGATTAAGCACTCACTGGTACATAAAGTATTTTTGGACTTTTTCACCTATGCACCCCCAAAGCTAAGATCGGTAAGTTCTTGGTTTTAGTTTTTAAACTGAAACATTGAGTGGTGTTTAAAAATGTGAAATACTTCTTTGATGTTTATTGATTTTTGAAATTTTTAAAGAATTGTTTCCTTATTTAGAAAAGATAATGCTCTCTAGTTCCTTTGAAGAAGTCTACTTCTTCCATTTAGACTTTTTAGTCTATGGAATTTAGAGTAAATTCCATTTAGACTTTTGCTAGAAAGACAGTAGACCTGATCAGTTCCATTGAATTTTCATATTTTAATTACAATCTAGAGAGTATACTCTAGCTTAACATAATCAGAAAATTAACTAACACACGGATGAATATTCAGCATTCAAAGAGTTTGAAATTCACCTTTATTGATACCAAAAAAAAAAAGAAATTATATTGGTGTTAAAAGGTGACTGGAGGATACTTAGGTAAAACTAAATGGACCGTGAAAGACTGGACCTTACGTGAGAGTGAAAGTAAATTGCACTGCCCTTCAAGTCAGTGATGGGAGTATAGATGAGAATTCATTTAGTCCCTTGAATTTTGCTTGCTTCATCATACTGTGAATTCATTGTCCATTTGTTCTCATTCTGATAATAAGCAATAACCAAATAATGAGATTCACTTTTTTTTTACAAATATGCCAGATTGAACATTCATAGAAATTTTGACCCTCTCAAAATTGACATGCAAAATAGTTTTCCAAGTATAGCCACCTATCTAAGCACATAGTTCAGTGACCGTAGCAGCTGCTGCCTCTCTTTGGAAGGATCGCTCTCGTTTCCTGCACAGTATCTCACAGTTCTGGATTTTCTGAGGCAGGACTTTATTTTCAGAACTGAAAAAATGATCATTTTAATATATTCCATAAAGTCTTTATCTTTTTAGTGTTGAATGTGTTTTAGTAATAGCCAAAAAAATCATTGAGAACTTAGTGTGAATATAAAGTAAACAGACAAATCTTTGTGGCCCCTGGGGCATTTTCAATAGAGAGATTAAAAAAAAAAAACCTTTGGAGATGAAAGAAGCATGATTGGTATATATGTGTAACTCCCCAACTGGATAGCTTTTTTTTTTTTCTTTTCCAACTTGATAGCTTTGAAGAGAGTCATAAATTTAGATATGTAAGCTGAAAGCTTTACTTTTGAAAAGGGTTGTAAGATAGTTATGGGTGGAATTTTTTGTTCCTTATTGATAAAAATAGGCTACTTTTCTCCTTCGTGGCAGGAGACTTTGTGTGTATTTAATATACATTTTTAAAATTGGGAATGGATTAAACTGGCCCTGCAGCTGTTAGCTAGCAGAACTCATCTTGTTCTATATGCTTGTCTTCCAAATATAGTTACAAAATATATGTATATGTTGAAAACAGAGAATAAAGACTAAAAATAGCTAAAATTACCTCATGATACTTTAATGACTGGGTTTTACTAAAAGGTAAGTGAAGGCCTAGTCTAAAAGATTAATTTTTCTTAAGAGAAATGTTACTTAAGTGTCTTGATGGTGAATTATTAATGTGATTTCCAGAGGTAATCCATTGATAAACTAAAAAAAGAAAAACACTTTCAGACAAAATTATTATTTTGACTTTCTGCTCATTATATATGACTTTTTTGGAAGAACGTTTTATTTATTTTATCTGGCTTTTTAAGTTAAAAGCTCTCTTCTTATACCACAGCCAGTTCTTAGATTTCTTTTTTTATGAAAAGTCATTGAGAATATACTATACATATACAGTTAACCCTTGAACAGTATGGGAGTTAGGGGTACTGACACTCCCGTCTTCTGTCCGCAGTCAGAAACCCACCTGTAATCATCCCTACCCTATCAGGGATGGGGATTTACCCAACTGCAGATGGTATAGTGCTGTAGTACATATTAGTGAAAGAAATTCGTGTGTAAGTGAAGCTTTCTGGTTCAAATCACACTCAGGGGTCCACTGTATACATACTTTTCTGAATAGACTTTGATGAAACTCAAGTAGTTTAATAGAAATCGGCTGTGGGCAACATTTACTGCTCTTGATAGAAAAAGAATGTTTCTAGGAAGCAGTTATATGTATGCATGTCTGTCTACAAAATTAAAAATTAAGTTGTTTGCTACCTATACTCTCTGCCTTTCATTCTCTGTGCATTACTGCTCCTTATTAGACAGACTGTGAAAAGGCAAAAGAGTAAACCAAAGCCCTGACTGCATTCATTCCCCAGGAAATGATTGAAGCCATCCGAGAAGCAGTGGTGTACCTGGCACACACACACGATGGCGCCAGAGTGGCCATGCACTGCCTCTGGCATGGCACGCCCAAGGTAAGGGTCAGTCAGGAATTGCCTTTCCCTAGACATTTTCAGCCTCCTTGGAGTCATGCCCTGTTGTGCACAGCATTATCTTTGCAAAGTTGTACCTCAAGGCTTCGCAGAAACTGGCTCCTCTTTGAGCCTCTTGTTTCTTCTCTGCTGGAGTCTTCAAGTTTGAAAACCTTGTGTTGTCATTGTATGGAAAGGGATATGTCAAGCAAATAACACAGTATTTGTTGTTTAGTTGCTAAGTCGCATCCGATTCTTTTGTGACCCAATGGATTATAACCTGCCAGGCTTCTCTATCCAAGGGATTCTCTAGGCAGGAATACTGAAGTGAGTTGCCATTTCTTTCTCCAGAGGATCTTCCCGACCAGGAATTGAACCTGTGTCTCCTGCATTGCAGGCAGTTTCTTTACCACTGAGCCATCAGGGAAGCCCAAACAGTGTTTATGTTCGGGTTTTTAAAAGTTTTGATACCTGTCAGTTTCTTTGATTCCTTATTTAATGATCTTGGTGCTGGGAAGGAAGAGGAAAGAAAAGAAAATGTACAGCCATGCATGCTCCTCTGGATCTTAAGTACTTTGAGGGAAATGCTACAGATCCATATTAATTATAGAAGCTTAATAGAAATGATCCTCATTTCCTTAATTGGTATGTTCTCCTTTAAAGGACAATTGTACTTTGTCCAGTTTTTAATACAAATTTAATTTCTATTCAATAAATAATGTATTAAATGCCATCTATATGCTTGACTTTTATGCATTTGAAGACAGCTCAGATATTGGAAGAGGAATCTCAGTTTTTAGTATAAAGGAAGGTAGTTTTACCAGGCTTGCCTTACAGCTGATAATTTCATGGTTCCATATTTATGTCTCAATGGAATGTCACAAAGAAGTCTAAGATTATAGTAGCTCTGAGAGGAATTCTTACAGTATATTGCATTTTTTTGTTCTGGCTAAATAACTGTTTTCACTAATGAAAAGTATGCTACTCCAGTGGAAGTTTAGGATTATATAAAATTTCTAACTATGAAAAACCTTAATCTATAGCTATTCTATAACTAAATCTGTAACTGTAAGTTCATGGAGACAATTTTTCTTTTTTAAGGACAGAAAAGTGATTGTGAAAACAATGAAGACTTATGTTGAAAAGGTGGCTAATGTAAGTATAAAAACTGCATATTTCTTTTACTACTTTTTACTAGTAAAATGCATTTCTGTCTATTATAGGAAATTAGAAAAATTTAGAAAATTATCAAGAAAATTACTTGTTATTTTATTATAATCTAAATATATGCATATACATGTATTTTTACATATTATTAAATTTATACAAAATGAATTTTTCATTTGACATTATACTTTGGCAGTTTTCCATTTTTATTAGATAATTTTGAAGACCTTAATATTTAGTCTCTAGGGAAACTGTTCAGAAACTTGTTACCCGTTTTCATTATCATCAAATACATAACAGAAATTGAAACTTGTCTTTTTTCTTCAATTAAATCTTTAGTGTTGTCAAAGAAAATTTTAGTTCTAAGTTTTATAATTCTTTGAAATCTTTTGGAGATGTTTTAACAGCTTTTCAAATGAAATTAGAGGATATAAAATGTGTTTCTTCTGAGGAAATAATTACCTCAAAAAATAATATCTCTGTATTTAAATAAACTAAATCATTTTCCATAGTAATTCTAAAATATATGTAGTAATAAGCATTAATTTTCAATTTTTGAATTACATTTTATATTATGTTTTATAGCTTCTAATTTGCAGGTGAACTAAAAATGAGTGATAGCAACAACTTTTCCCTGTAAAAAATTTCAGTAAGCACTATTGGCATCTAGTGAATACTTGTTATAGTGAATGATAATTCAGACTCAGATAACTTAGAGCTCTGAGATTATATACATACCTGTCATCTTCTGTAGGGTTCTAGACTAGGAAGAGAGTATAAAACCACGTAGAAGGCAGCCAACTTGCTTGGAACAAAATGGAGTAAGAGATTCTCTAGTGAGTTGTTTTCAAAGTGTGAGAAATTTTTATGATTCAGCATTAAATCTTTTTGTATAGCATTTTAATTTGAATATTTTGATTTAGAAATGAATAGAAATAGAATGTTACTGGAAAGCTCCCTTATTTGGAGTGGGGGGATAAATTAGGAGTTTGGGATTAACATGTACACACTACTATATAGAGAGTGAATAATCGACAAGGATCTATGTAGCACAGAGGACTCCGTGTATACATATAACTGAATCACTTGGCTCTACGGCGAAACGAACACAACACTGTAAATCAACTGTACTCCAATATAAAATAAAAATTTAAAAATAAAATGACATCAAAAGAAAAAGTTATGAAAGATATTAATAGTAAAAGACAGTCTTCAGTAATAAAGTTAGATTGTTTTCCAATTTTGTTATATCAATAATAATTTTTCTTTGGAGAACCAAATCCCTACAAGGCATTGCAAAGTTAACAAATGAGCAATGCAGTGCCTGTTTTATCTTAAGGAGTTGCTTCTAAGGGAGTGAGATAAACTAATACTGTCCATGAGTTTGGTCTCTGGGTTATTTGGAAATGTTTAATTTCCATATATTAGGACATACTCTGTATAATTTCAGTCTTTTAGAATCTATGACTGATTTTATGGCCCAGCATATGGTCTATCTTACTGTCTTAAAAAGAATGTGGCTGTAGTCCTATAAATGTCAGTTAGATCAAAATGATTGGTAGTGTTTTCAGATCATGGATTTTTTTTTAATGACTTATTTATTACTGTCTACTTCCATCAGTTGCTGAGGAAGTGTCTTAAAACTTACAGCTATAATTGTAGAATTGTCTATTTCTCACCTGAATTCTGTTCCATCTTCTGTATTCACCCAGTGATATTTTGCACTGCACACACTTCCGTGTGTGGGGCTTAAAGAACCAGAAAACCAGTGGCTGTGTACTACAAGCACAGTGTTCTCTACTTTGTTTCCTTCACTTAATCAATCTCAGGGAGCATTCTCTCTCTCTCTCTCTCTCTCTCTCTCTCTATATATATATATATATATGTATATATATCTCACCAGGGAAACCCCCTGGTTGGTAGCAAAAGTCAAATACCTCTAGAGTTTAAAAAAAAAAGATTTATATCATCATCTCAGATAGAAATGAAATATGCCACAAGCTTTGAAAACTCTTCTTTAACATAAAGTAGAAATTCTTTAAATCTTTGGAACACTGTCAGCATTATGAAAATACTTCTGTTATTTAAAGAGTGACAATTGTGAAAGTCCTAATGTATATTTATGTAGTCTCATGCCACTGTAATTTTTATTTTTTTTCTGATATACACTTATTTTATTTTATTTTTTTATACATAAATAATTTAATTAAAAAAATATAAGACTTACAGCAAAGAAACAAATCTATAATGGCAAATATTAAGGCAACAAAATATGAATAAGAAAAGGTGATTTTTAAAGCCAGGATCATTACCAATGACTCAAAATCATACAATGCATAAACTATGNAGTCAGACATGACTGAGTGACTTCACTTTCACTTTTCACTTTCATGCATTGGAGAAGGAAATGGCAACCCACTCCAGTGTTCTTGCCTGGAGAATCCCAGGGATGGGGGAGCCTGGTGGGCTGCAGTCTGTGGGGTCACACAGAGTCGGACACAACTGAAGTGACTTAGCAGCAGCAGTGGCTTTCTTTATGGTCCAACTCTCACATCCATACATGACTAATAGAAAAGCCATAGCTTTGACCAGACAATGTCTCTGCTTTTTAATATGCTATCTAGGTTGGTCATAACTTTTCTTCCAAGGAGTAAGCATCTTTTAATTTCATGGCTGCAGTCACCATCTGCAGTGATTTGGGAGCCCAAGAAAATAAAGTCTGTCATGTTTCCATTGTTTCCCCATCTATTTGCCATGAAGTGATAGGACCGGATGCCATGATCTTAGTTTTTTTCAATGTTTCAAGCCAGCTTTTTCACTCTCCTCTTTCACTTTCATCAAAAGGCTCTTGAGTTCTCTGCTTTCTGCCATAAGTGATGTCTCATCTGCATATCTGAGATTATTGATATTTCTCCCGGCAATCTTGATTCTAGCTTGTGCTTCATCCAGCCCAGCATTTCACATGATTTACTCTGCATATAAATTAAATAAACAGAGTGAGAGTATACAGCCTTGATATACTCCTTTCCCATTTTGGAGCCAGCCTGTTGTTCCATGTCCAGTTCTAACTGTTGATTCTTGACCTACATACAGCTTTCTCAGGAGGGAGGGAGGTGCTCTGGTATTCCCATCTGTTAAGAATTTTCCATAGTTTGTTGTGATCCACACAAAGGCTTTGGCATAGTCAATAAAGCAGAAGTCGATGTTTTTCTGGAATTTCCTTGCTTTTTCTGTGATATAATGGATGTTGGCAATTTGAACTCTGCCTTTTCTAAATCCAGCTCAAACATCTGGAACTTCTTGGTTCACATACAGTTGAAGGCTCGCTTGGAGAATTTTGAGCGTTACTTTGCTAGTGTGTGAGATGAGTGCAATTGTGTGGTAGTTTGAACATTCTTTGGCATTGCTTTTCTTTGGGCATACCTGCTTTAGAGTAAAGTAAATAAGGGAAAGAGGTTGCAACAATTAAAATTGTTTTGATTTTCTCTAAGTCAGAGGGAAAGTGAATTGAAAACCTGTACATTTGAACCTTTGTTGTTGGAGTTCTCTTTTGAGCATGCCAAACTCATGACTCCATCAGCTTTATTTAGTCTCCATAGTTAAAGGTGCTGTACATTGAGAGGAGTTTTTTATATGAAGAAAATTATATTATAGCACTTCCCAGTTTGTAGAGTGAATTTTTTGATTTACTCCTGGTAGTGGCCCACAGGTTGGGCAGGTATATCAATATCCTTTCGCACAGAGAAGGGAATTGATGTGTAGGGAGGTTTAAGGTTTTTCCAAAGGCTACACAACTTGAACCCAAAGACCAAATTCAACACAAATCAGCTAGCTCCCTCGTCCTGTCTCTGTGTATTCTGACACTTGGTGTTCTCCAAGTGATCATCTAGAAATTTCTATCCTTTGTGTACCCCAGGTTAAATAGAAATGAATTAGAACTTCATAATACAGCATCACTCAGACTGTCTTTTTTTTCCCAAGATAGGAGGAGTTGCGGTAAGGACACATTTTTAAGTAAATATTTTTTAGTTTCTTAGGATTGTTAGTTTATAAACATTACGCTATTTCAAGAAACAGATCAAGTTGAATGCAGAGTCTAAATTCCTTAATTGCAAACTGAAAAGTAGTTAAATTTCAGTGAATTTGGGGGCTAGTCCCTGAATAGTAGTTTTGCATGGGTTTTATATGCATCTTGTGTTAAAGTGAAACCATTTCTGCCTAAGCTAAATAATTTGCACTAGCCTTTAAGTGTAGAACCTATAGAGAAGGCCAAGTGCATTGAAGAACACATGCTGGCTTCATGCCACCCCCCTTTTCTTCCTATACCAAGAGAAAATAGCTCATTAAATAGCAGCCATTTATAGTTCTTCACAGCGTACCAGCCCCGCCACCACCACTACCACCTTCCATTTTTGGTTTTTTCCCTTCAAAGAATCAAGTGTTTTAAAGGTATAATACCCCAGAGGGTTTTTTAAAGACAGCAAAGTTATGGAGGTCTTTTAACAATTGTAGAAATTCACCTAAGCTACATATAATCCTCAGTCTCTTCCTTCAACTGATTAAAGCATTTTTTTTCTTTTATGACTTAGTTAAAATTGAAATTGAAAAAGTCACATTAAAGGTAGCCCATATTTGTGGCACTAAATACTTCTTTATCAGAAATCTATATATTGAGTCTACTTTGAGGCAAGCTTACCTTGAAATTGGAGAAAAGCTCCCATCCTCGTGATAAATTATGTACACTTTTTTTCTGTCTACCCCTTATTTATTGAAATTTTAAGTTCATTTCTTTCTGAGTGGTTTAAATTTGTATTCATTTTGAGGTGGTGATATCTATTGTACATATTTTCCAGCTTGTTCCCGCCCCCCCACTAAAATTACTACTCTCATTTTAATTGATAGGCACTTAAGAGAATAGCAGATCTGAGTATAACATCTCCTAGAGAATTCCTTTCCTGATGAGGGGGTACATGTTCTCTTTGAGAGAAACTAGAGTTGGAAAGTCAGGGGACCAAAACTAGTCAGAGCCCTTTTACTAACATCCCAGCATCGTCCTGTGGGTCCCCTCCCTCCTTTCGGGGTTCCTCATTTCTGTAAACGTAGTTCGTTGGGCTGGAGTTTTTCTGTGGCCCCAACCAGTTCTGAAGAATCTCTGGTGTTCAGATGCATGTGGCTTTGAATATTTATTAGGTTTGTTTTATAAGAAATAGGAATGTTAGGTGGAGAAGGCAATAGCACCCCACTCCAGTACTCTTGCCTGGAAAATCCCATGGATGGAGGAGCCTGGTAGGCTACAGTCCATGGGGTCGCACAGAGTCGGACACAACTGAAGCGACTTAACAGCAGCAGCAGCTGGAATGTTAGGAAAAGGCTAATGATTTTTCTGTTGCATATTTAGAATAAAGGAATTTTTACACAGTGATTTCTCTGTCTTAGTAGACATCACCAAATCTATATGGGCGCTCATTTGGGGTGGGGATGACATTGTCTTTGTTCCTTAAACTCAAACAACTAGAAAAGGAGGTTACTGTTCTTGGTAACTTGATGGGAAATGTCATAGAAAGCAATTATGTGTAACTGCTCCATAGAGTCTTTCTGCATTTATTTCCCTTCCCCACTCTTTTTGTTTTCCATGTGATACTTCATTTGCTATGAATAAGTAACCTAACTTTAAAAGCCTTTATCCACTTGTTCTATTTAACAGAGTTTCTTTATCTCCGTTCACATACATCTCAGTGGGGAAATTCTAGGAAGAATGGCCCCGATCAATGCTGATGCTCCATTTAAGTGCAGCTGCAGATTAACTGTATCTGCTCAGTGGCCCCAGCAAGCAGTGTCCCAAGTAATAGCCGCCTAAGAAATATTGGTTACGATGAATGAGTTAGTTCCTTAAGTCCTTGGGCTTGGTCAGTCAGCTATAAATGGATTGTTCAGTAATGCTAGTCCCAGTAGAGAAGCAGTTCTGTGTTTCTTGTGTAAGAAATTCCTTTAGCTTTAATGAGACGATTTCAGAACTAGCTGTACATTTTTCATTGTTTTGGGAGAAAGTTATGTATCCTTCTTTTCCATCCAGATTCTAAGCATAGTTTAAGTGTATAGTTTCACTTTCTGTTTCTATACTTTTACAGGAAATTATCAATTCTTTGCCGAACATAGTAAATGACAAATATGGAAGGAAGGTCCTATTGTATTTGCTAAGCCCCAGAGATCCTGCCCATACAGTACGAGAGATCATTGAAGTTCTGCAGAAGGGAGACGGTAATGCACACAGGTACGGGGTTAAGCCCGCTCTGGTTGTTCATTCGTTTTGAGTGGCACATGTGTCCCTCTGTCATGCTTCCTCCCTCAGACTCTAAAGGTGAATTCCATTTTTAAGCCTGTAGTTGTGGCAGATTCTTAAAAGGAAATGAAAGTATCCTGCCAAAAAAATGCCTCTGGGACCCAGCACATAGTAGGTGGCTGGGTGTGTGGTTTTTTTATGATTATACTTTATATTTAAAGCAACCAATTAATCAGTTCCTCTAGAGAGCAGAATCCATACTGTTATCTAAACATGTGTTGTCTTGTGAGATGTTGTTGTTGTCTTTATTTGGTTTGAGGTTTTGTGTGTGTGTGTGTGTTACACAAGGCAAGCTTCACTTACTGAATGCCCGTTCTGTGCCAGGCACTATTCAGATCCTGGGGACCCCAAAATGAAAGATATCCCAGCCTCCAATTGCTTATCCATGTGCACAGCAGAAATCAGACAATTATAGCAGAGCAGGACCTTAGCCCTTAAAAGCCTTAGAGGTTTCTGTATGAGTAAAGCACCACATTAACTTTGCTATTCATCTTACCTTGATTCTTCATTCATTATGTTCCCACAGTAAGAAAGACACAGAGATCCGCCGACGAGAGCTCTTAGAGTCCATTTCTCCAGCTTTGTTAAGCTACCTGCAGGAACACGCCCCGGAGGTGGTCCTGGATAAGTCTGCGTGCGTGCTGGTGGCTGACATCCTGGGCACTGCCACGGGAGACGTGCAGCCCGCCATGGATGCTGTCGCCAGCCTAGCAGTGGCAGAGCTACATCCCAGCGGCAAGGACGGAGAGGTGAGATGCCCCCGTGAGACGGGCGAGAAAGCTGCCATGGCCACAGAAACTCCCGTCTCTGGGAGCACTGCTAGAAAGAGCCTTTTAATGATTGTTCGCTCACCCCTTACCCACAGTACATTTGGAAATTGTGAATTCAGAACACCAATGCTGTTAACACTCACTTTAACACTCACTGTCTTTTGATGACTCTACTCTATCTGCAGAGTAAAAACAGACTCCTGTTAATGTTGTCCATGACTGACCCAGGCTGCCTTCCCAGCATTCTCTGTGTTCTTAATTCTGTTTGGAATTTGCTGTGGACTTTTGTACTTCTTCATTTGTATGTGCTGCTTTTCTCAGTTGCGAGTGCTGCCCATACTTCCATTTTCCTGCACTCTTCCTGTAGAAACTGCCTTATTCATCCTTCTGAGTCCTCAGAATCCTTCTCCATGAAGTCTTTCTTAATTCCCTCTCAAGGAGAAACTCTGTGCTCTTTCCTTTACTTTTTTTTTTTGAATTAGTATTTATTTTTGGCTGTGTTGGGTCTTTGTTGCTGTGTGCAGGCTTTCTCCAGTTGCAGCGAGCAGGAGCTCCTCTCTAGTTGCAATGCACAGGCTTTTCATTGTGGTGAGTTCTCCTGTTGCAGAGCATAGGCTGTAGGTGAGTGGGTTTCAGTAGTTATGGTGCACAAGCTTAGTCGCCCCATTGGCACGTGGTGTCTTAATTCCCAGACCAGGAATTGGACCCATGTCCCGTACATAGACAGGCAGACTTTTAACCACTGGACCATCAGGAAAATCCTCTTTGCTCTTTCTAATTGCTCTTGCTTATGTTACTTGGGCCTTGTATTATTCTGTCTTGTATCTCAAACTTACTGGTTTGTGCCCCGGTTATGTGCTAGGTAGTGGCCCACACTCCCCTCACCCCCACTTAAAAAAGAGAATGCCATTTGGGGAAACATTATAGTTAAATAAATATGTACACAAATGATTGTTTATTGTAGGATAGAGATAAGCAGTGTAAAGGAAAACTTTAGGTTCTGTGGGATTGTATACGAATGGGAACCACCTTGTCCTCAGAGGACTTCCCAGGGCAGTGAAAGCTAAGCTGAGACTCAGAAGATTGGTAGCTGAGTGAAGGAAGAAGATTCTAGGCAGAGAGAAGAGCCCTGTGCGGCCTCCTGGAGGAAGTAAAGAGCGCAGCATGTTTGAGAACAGCAGGCACAGGGGGCTGGAAATCAATGAGCAGAGGGAAGAGGAAGGCAGAAGCCAAGTTCTGCTGGGGCCTCGTCCCATGCAGGATTGTGAGCTCCTGATGGAAAGACATGTTTGGGGAGCTGGCCATTGTCTGACACAAGAGATGGGGAAAGAAATGGGCCAGGGGTCTTAGAGATGTCCTGACTCCTGCCATTATGGAGCAGATCCTATTAAGAAATTGGGATGATGCATGTGTCTTGAAAGTTCCTCTGTAAGGAGATAGAGTTTGTCTCCCACAGTGGACACGAAGAGATTGATCTCTATGTGAACAGTTCATATGGCCCTTGAAAAGGAGGGAGGTTAAGCTGAAAGATGGTTTCTTATCCTGCTCACCAGGCAGTGCTCCTCAGGCACTTGTACTTAAACATCGTTCAACATCAGGTTTCAGTGTTTCTACTGTGTTGCTCCTCAGAACTGCATATGACGATCTGAAAAGTGGTTTGTGTGATCTTAAGACGAGCCTAGTAATAGAGCTTTTCAATCTGGAACTTGCGAAGTTGTGTGTGAGCTGTGTTGGTGTCTGTGTTATCTTGAATAACTGTCTTCATTTCGGTTGGGGTTGGAGTAGGTTTTGTCTTTCCAGGAGTAGTAGTCATTCTCAATAAAGACCTCTTAAGCCTTGTGGACAGAGAAGGTGATGGCGCCCCACTCCAGTACTCTTGCCTGGAAAATCCCGTGGACAGAGGAGCTTGGTAGGCTGCAGTCCATGGGGTCTCTAAGAGCCAGACACAACTGAGCAACTTCATTTTCACTTTTCACTTTCATGCATTGGAGAAGAAAATGGCAACCCACTCCAGTGTTCTTGCCTTGAGAATCCCAGGGACGAGGGAGCCTGGTGGGCTGCCGTCTATGGGGTTGCACAGAGTCAGACATGACTGAAGCGACTTAGCAGCAGCAGCAAGCCTTGTGGAACTTTCAGCTCGCCTGAGACCTTATCCGTATGTGGTGATATCAGGTGGATGAAGGCAGCTTCTTAATTAATGTGTTCTTGACCTCTCACAGCTTCACATAGCAGAACATCCTGCTGGACATTTGGTTCTGAAGTGGTTAATCGAGCAAGATAAAAAGATGAAAGAACGTGGAAGAGAAGGTAGGCTGTGCAACTTGACCTCTTCTGGTATTGTATGTGAAATTTCAGTAATGTCTGGCATCCTTGAACTTTATGCTGGCCTTTTATGAGCTCAGATGAAAACTTGTTGAGTGTTGAGACATGATAGCTGTAAGAAATGATTTAGTGATTACTACTTTTTCCCCTGGAGATTTGTCTCCTTGAATCCTTCCATTTTCTTTGCCTTTCCCACCCTCCCTCCCTCCTCTACTACTTCAGACCTCAA
>SJYA01001284.1:1741628-1830632 GCA_006410615.1 Neotragus moschatus
CTCCTCCACTACTTCAGACCTCAAAACAGGCTTGTCCAGAGCTTTAAATGCCATTTTATTCTTTGAGGATGGTGAGAGCTGAGTAGGAGGGCCCGTTTGTATCATCACCCCAATTGAAAAACATATTTATCTCTAGTTTTGAGGAAAGGATAACCAGAAGAAAATTACTGTTATCAGAGAATTTTGAACTGATGCCAGTTTGGCCTTGGAATACATATGACCAAAGAGCAAGCCAGTCCTTGGCCCTCCTCAGTTTTTCATAAACCTTACAGCTGCTCTGTAGAAACTCAGCTCCCAGGAGGATGACAGCATCTTTTATCTAAGTGAGAAGTTGCATGTCCTTCCCCTGTCAGTCCTGTCTCTTTGGCCAGACCTTCTCTTTCTAAATTCAAACTCAATTCAGACTCTATTTTAGCCACTAAAGAGATTTCCTCCCACTGAGTTAAAACAGTTCAGGCTTTCTATTACTGTGTCTGGAAAAAGTGACAGATCCTGAATTTATGTCTTGAGGCCAGTTGCAGTGCTGATGGCTAGCAAAGCCATCACTGAAGCAGCAGAACTGTCACTTCTCATCTGTCTTTAAGAAGATAGACTTGGCCCTATTTCTCACTGTAATTTTTTTTTTAATAAAAAATCTTCTTGTAATAAACTATGAAGGAAAAATAATATATTGAATCAGCTTTTTCATTATTAAAAAGTCGATACATAGTTGAGCTGAGTTTATGTCAGAAGAGTGTTCTTGCTTACTTTTAAAATGTGAAGAATTTTCTACGGACTTTTCTCCTTATTTCAACTGCACTGGCAACCCTAAAACACATCTGCTTGGACTCGAAGTATCCATCATTTTCATGTAGCACTGAATGCATGGCTACCAGTCTTGGTTATCTGTTGCTATGTAACAAGCTGCCTCAAAACCTAGTAGTTTTCAGAACAGCAGTCATTTGGTGGTGTTTGGTGGAGCGCTACCCCGAGTCATCCAGGGCTGCTTGGCCTAGGGTTGGAGTATGCTCTTACACCATGACTGGCAGTGGCTAAGTCCAGTCTCAGTCCCCCTCTCTGGTGTGCTGAGTTTCCTTACAACATAGTGGTCGAGTTTCAGGACAATGAAGTAGGTACATGGTACTTCATGATTTAGCCTCAGAAGTGATTTAAGGTCCCTTGTACCATACTTTCATGTCAGTCACAAAGGCCCACCCAGTTCACAAGAAGATACCAGTTCCACCTCTAGATGGGGAAGTGGCACTATTCTAGAAGCATGCACAGGAAAGGAGATGTTGCTGTGGCCACCTTTGGAAAGCATCATCTGCCTCACCAGCTGGTTTCTGTCCCTCTTGAGCACGAGCCACAAAGAGTGAAATAGCCATAGACCCCTTGGCTTTTAAAGGTTCCTCACTATTGGATATCTTTGAATGAATTATACTTAGGACCTACCCAAGATATCTGCCTTTAAAATAGGTTGTCCCTACTTCCATCTATACCAGATCCTGGTATTCAGTTTCTCCTTTGTCCTAGAGTTAGTCATGCTTAGATGACCCAGTGAATACGATAATATACTGTAAAACCTTGGGAATCAGATGTACTGCAGTAACAAAAGATGAATGATATTTTTGATGGAAGAACAAATGTTTAGTGTTGTAGAGAGAAAACAATTGTGTTCATGGCACCTTCGGAGTGAGCATTTTCCTTGAGGAGCAACTTGATTTTAACCAAACACTGCTATTACAGCTTTACTTCCTGAATAACTTTCAGATTAGGGTTAAATCATTAAATAGTACAAAGAAATGCAAACCTGATCAAGTGAGCATTTTATAAAAATTCATTGTTTCTCTTGAGTAATTACTGCTAAACATAGCTGGGGATTTGGGTCAGAGTTGAAAGAAATGGCTATATTAAAAATGCCTTATGTCAAGCTGAGCTTAACATATTGCCAAGCTTAACATATTGCCAAGCTGAGCTTAACAATATTGTGTTAAGTGATATTGGATGAGAACTCTATTAGCTTTCTTATTAAAACATTTTCCCACTCTAAGAGTAGTAGAGAGAGAGTGATTGGGAGTTTAAATATTGGTATATGACGTTCATGAAGTTTCAGTTTATTTTACAGGTTGTTTTGCAAAAACACTCATAGAACGTGTTGGTGTGAAGAACCTGAAGTCCTGGGCTAGTGTCAATCGAGGAGCCATTATTCTCTCCAGGTATGTCGAATGTGTACCCTTCCTGCTGAGGCTTCTTATCCAAATGCCTGTTGGTGCAAAACATGGTTCCTTCACATTTATTTCTTGGTTGCAGTGTCTGTTTTCAGTAGCCCAGCATTCCTCTCAGTCACCCATCACCCTTGGTCTTAATTTGCCAAATATTAGGGAGTAAGTGTCACTTTTTCCATATGCCCTCTTTTGGATATCAAGGATCATAAAATTAGGACGTTTCCAAGGTATCATTTGATTGTTTCACCATATTTTTGGTTTTGACCACAGTATAATTATATGCTTTTTTTAATGAATTAGTTTTGTTCCTGTGGAATCTGCTGAAAGTTTGTTTTTTTTTTAATCACTGCTGACTTTACATATAATTCTTTGTTTTCAAGTATTCTGAAAGGATTCAGGAAGCATTAGCTATTATAATCTACCTGCTTATCTTTGTTTCCAATTAAAATGATAGAAAATTGATGATTTGTGAATTGAGACATGTGGTTAGCTTGTATATTTTTGCCTGGACATAGGTTGAGTTTATAATTTATAGGGCATTGAAATTGCCATGTATTCTGTTCCCAGATAAAACCCGTCTATTAAGGATATTCATTTTAAAATAGATTCGGTGTTGTTTTAAAGCAATCACAGTTGATTTTCCCCCCTGCTATGTCATCAAGCTTTGGAAAAAAACAGTTACCAGTTTCAGCTTGAATTTCCCGTAGCGTTTCACATGCAAGATCCTCTGCAGTTTAATTTGTATTATTTATACGTCACAGGTATTTCTTCAGTTTATGTTTTGATTTGGTACACATGTACTCATAAGTATGTACATTCCAAATGGGCATTCTTTTTTTTGGTATATCAGTATCTCCAGATGCACAGGTGATATTGATCGCTAGTTTATTCCTCATTAAAATTAGCTCATTTTCCAGTTGATGTTGAGCAGCTGGAGTCCATTAGCTGAAAAATGAACTTTTTTGACATAGATTTCTTTACCAGGCATTTGGAGTGTTAACAACCTACTGACATATTCTTTCATTACACACAATTAACAAAAAATTCTGGCAGTGCCATAAAATTAATTTTTTAAGATTGATCATCAATCAGATCTCCTCTTGGGTGGATTTCAAACATGAGAAGATTACTGTAGGTTTGTTATAGAGTGCTCCTTAAAACTGAAATACGAAATATCTGAGGTTCTAAGAGAAGTGAAGCTGTAGATAAGTTAATAATTGATTATTATAATTATTTTGTATTTGGTTATAGATTATTGTCAGTCACGTGCTTGACTTGTTTGGCAAGATTCTTTGTTTATATTTTTCTTTAAACTCATGCAGTACATGTATGTGTTTTTATTTTTGGTTTGTTTGTTTTGCTAAATCTTTTTAGGAGTAAGTGGAAAAGCCTCATTCTGGGTAAAAAAAACCAGCCTTGTATGCAGTCTGAAAAATAACTCCGGGAAGCATTATTCTCTAGCATTGAAATGCATGGGTTCCATTCCCAGCTCACTATGTGGCCTTGCACAAATTATTCGACTTTTCTGAGCCTTAATTTTCTTGGATGTAAAACGAGAATAATAATAATCCTAGGTTGTTGGGAAAGCTAAATGAGATAATGCATACGTGATGCTTAGATTAGGTCTAATGCGTATGTTCAATAAATATTAACCAGTATTACTATTGTGCATGATGTGCCTGTGTGTTTAGCCAAGGTATATAAAATAAAAACACCGAGTGAGTCACAGGTCTGTTAAGAGGGCACCTTTCAGCTTTGCAGGTGGCAGGCAGTACTCGTTGCTTGTCTCCCACAAGCATTGGAATGCTGTTGGGGGCTGCTCATTTCCCCTCCTCTCTATGGACATTATGGAAATATTGCAGCCAAGGTCTTTCAAAAGTGCCAAGTGGTTACTTTCTAGGATGTATTTCAGTGGTCAAGAATGTGGTCATGAGGAAGTCAGGGGAGAATAAGAAATTCAGCCCTGGTGTTTGACAACAGAGTGCCTATGACCTGGCCCCTATCTAGAGAAAGAGGCCTACTTATTGCCAGCCTGCAGGCTCCACTCACCTGGGCTAGAGTGGCCCAGCAAGGTCTCAGAGAGCAGAGCTGACCTTATCTTATTCAGTGACTCACATCAATCGAGTACTTAACTACGTGTCGGGCTCTGGCTAGGAGCTTTGGGTACGAGATCATGTGAGCCTCAGAAAACAACCCTGTGAAGTAGAAGGTGGATTCGCTTGTTGATTCCATTCTACAGGCCAGGAAATTGCAGTCTTTGAGAATTTTAATGCATGCTCTCGGTTGTATAGTTACTAGAGTATCAGAGGCATTTTTCAAATCTGGACAGGTAAGGTATAAGGTAAACTTCTTCGCCCCTTCAGTCAGTGTTTTAGCAACAGAGTTCAGCAAGAAGGCCATTCATTAACTGCTTACCTTTTATGCAGCCCTCCTCCCTACATGTACACCTACTTGCAGGTGTTAACTCAGCTACTCAGTGAGCATTTCTTGACTGTCTGCTCTGAATTTTTTACAGTGTGTGAAGATGGTATTTGCAGACCAGTCTAGGAGGCTTTATGAAATACACTTTTTTGTTGTTTATTTCTGTCTTCTCCCTTCAGCCTTCTCCAGAGTTCTGATCAAGAAGTTGCAAATAAAGTCAAAGCTGGACTGAAAAGCCTGATTCCTGCCTTGGAAAAAAGCAAAAACACCAGCAAAGGAATAGAAATGCTACTTGAAAAGCTGACTGCCTAGGTGGAAGCAGTTAAGAGCAAGTTGGAGTCATTTTTCTTGTTCTGTTTTCCCAGTGCAGGAAAGAAGGGCAAGGGTCCATCTTACTGGTGATTTCAGTAATCTGTATATGTGTTTCTTCTTTGTATAAGAGTCTATTTATAAAATGGTTTCTAAAAATGTCCTTTTTAAGAAAACAGTCTCAGCCTTCTCTTTTAGCATATTGAATAGTAAGCAACTCACAGTGGAAGAGGTTTGACAGTCATACACAAGGACCAAACAAATTCATATAAGGTAGTTCCACGCATTGATTCAGGGGGAAAGACACCTTCAGTGAACAGTCTGAGATGAGGCCATGTGTGCGTGCTCAGATGCTCAGTTGTACCACGTCAGACTGTTTGTGACCCCACCCCGTGAACTGTAGCCCACGAGGTTCCTCTATCCCTGGGATTCTTCTGGTGAGAATGCTGGAGTGGGTTGCCGTTTCCTCCTCTAGGGGATCTTCCCTAGGATGTGGTGGATGAGAGCCCCATGGAGTCGCTGGTGGGAGCAGTGCTTCAGGAACCCTTGGGGCCCAATGGGCACAGGGATAGGGCCTCTCTACATCTAGGGCAGCTGCATTCCCAGCTGCCCAATGGATTGGACACCATGTTAGATTTGGTTGGAAACAAGCGACTACAGTAAATTAAGCATTGTAAGGGAAAACGTGCTGGGTGAATTAAAGGGTCACACTGGGTAGCAATGTGAATGTCAGGGCCACAGGGAAAATCTTCCTGTCTTTGAAACTGGGCCTTCCAGCTCTTTGTAATGAGACTCTCTCTTTTGGAACTTTTCCCCAAAGTAGTTGAGGCCTCCAGGATTTGAGTTAGAAGGAAGGTTATGCGGATTTGTTAATAATGCAGCAATTTGAATTTAAGTACAAGTCTGGTGTTTGAATTTTAAAACTACACTTAACTCCCAAGGAACCAAGTTTGGAAGGATTGGTAGCCCTTGAAAGGATTCGTAGTCAGGCTCACGTAGCCCTGCCTGTGAATACTGACTGCTTTGGAAACCAAGCTTCAGTGCTTTCTCTAAGCAGTCTGCTGTGACGGCGCAGCCACTTGATTCTGCACCAGGGTTACCTCTGAGAACAGCGGAGCCTTTCCTGCCAGGCTGCCCGCTCCCAGGACTACTTCTAACACAGGAGATGTCACCTGCTGCCCTTTCTGACAGGTGCCTTGAAAAGAGCCCATGCCGGTGGTTCTCTTGTGTAGATTGTCTACCTGCCTACGCCCCCATCCCCCTCCCAACTGGCCCTAAGGGTGGAGATGTGGCACTGCTGGGTCTGGGGGTGGGGTGATGAGATATAATGGGGAAGAAGCTTGCTTTTGTTGGACCAGTGTATTGTGAGTCTGTTTTCCATATAATGGGCCCATTTAGAAAGAGATGGGGACAAAACTCTGCTATCTGTTCCATCTATAAGACTAAAATAAAATAACATCCGCAGTTTTGAAAGTTAAGAGTATTAGGAAGCATATCTCAAAACCAGAAACCCTTCGTCTACCCTACTCCTTTTCACCCGTGGCCTTGTCCTCCTCAGAAGCAACTTTCAGTTCTTTTTTTAGCTCTGCTAGGTGTTTAAACAGAATTTTTGAGGTTTTAAAAAATATATATGTTTTAAATGTTTTCTTTTAATTTCCTTTTATGGCAAAATACAGAGTGAGACCTTTCACCACCACCATTCCCCTACTTCGTTTCTTTCCATTTTCCCAAAAGAATTGCATCATTTATGAAAAGTTGTTCAGTTTATATGATTATGCTGACATCACTTCTTAAATACTGAAGGAAGTAATGAACTGTCATGACATTTCCTATACTAATTTCTTTTTCCTGGGATTAATAAATTGCCTCGTTTATTTTTATTTACTTTCTTTCCTGCTACTGCTGCTGCTAAGTCACTTCAGTCGTGTCCGACTCTGTGCGACCCCCCTAGACGGCAGCCCACCAGGCTCCCCCATCCCTGGGGTTCTCCAGGCAAGAACACTGGAGTGGGTTGCCATTTCCTTCTCCAGTGCATGAAAGTGAAAAGTTAAAGTGAAGTTGCTCAGTCATGTCCGACTTACCGACCCCATAGACTGCAGCCTACCAGGCTTCTCTGTCCATGGGATTTTCTAGGCAAAAGTACTGGAGTGGGGTGCCATTGCCTTCTCCGACTTTCTTTCCTACATTACTATTATTTTTCTCAAACTGATCATCAGAATTGTTTAAACTCTTCTCCAGCAGGCCCCCATTTCCTCTATTTTTTTCAGCCTGGCAAGGCTCCCATGTCTACCCTTGGTGTCTACCCTTTTCCTCATGGCTCCGATATGTCCCACCTCATGTGGTTCAGGTGGGTCAGCAATGTGCTGAGATTTTAACAGCTTCAACCCTTACTCCACAAAGCCATTACACACATCTCCTTGATTAGTTCACATCAGTGTTCTCTTGCAAACTAATCCCAGGGGCCCTTCCCTTAAGTCAGTGATGGATTTTAGGAGGGTCTTGACCAATATGCTTCTCAGAGGAGAAGTATATTCCTGGAAAAGTTTCGTTTAGTCTCAGACCCACAAGGAACAGAGTCCCCTTCCCTCTGACTGACTTTAGTATATGCAGAAAGTAAACTGGGGATGGTAGAGCAGAAGGTTAAAGAATCTGAAACTTTGATGTTGAACTGCTGAATAATCAACTGCCCTACTACTGAACTTCCTGCTATGTGAGAGAATTAACTTTCATTTATCACTTAGGCCATTTTGAGTTGAATCTTTGGAAACTTGCAGCCCCAAGTGTGCTTATCTGTCACTGAAAAGTAATTTCCACCCTGTCCAGTACATCAAGTTAACTGGCAGACACCTCTTTTGGAGCCAGCTGGCTTTCATCCTGGGCCTTCCCTTCATGTCTCCTATGGAAAGCCCATTTCCAGGACCCCATGCATTTCATCTTCTTGCTTAACATCTTCTTTTGAATGGGGCACAGTCTCTAGTAGCTTCCTGAGAAAGAATGCATATGTGGTCAGAATTTAAAGTCTGAATGTCTTTATTCTACCCTTTCGCATCTGGGCACCTATTTTAGCTGGTTATAGAATTCTAGTTTGAAATTAATTTTACTATGGAATTTTGAAGACATGGGTCAATATTTCCTTCAGCTTGCAGAGTGACTTTGGAAATTCCTTACCATTCTTATTCTCAGTCTTTTGTTTGTGGCCTTTTTTGAAGGGATGAGAGGGTTTTTTCTGAAAGGCTTCAGGACTTTATCGCCAGCCTCATCCTCGTATTTCAGGATCTTGGCATTGCTATCTATTGTGTGTTATCTGCTCTTCATTCTTCATACTGGGTAATTGTTTAGGCTTTTCACTGGAGAAGGCAACCCCTACCATCCAGGGGCTGTGTTTGTATTGTCTTCCTAACCCCCACTTCCTCCAACTCTGTTTTTTCTAATCTTTTGCTTTGAAGCTCCTATTTTGCAGATTTTGAATGCTGATTTGATACACAATTTTTTTCTTTCAATTCTTGGCCTTTTGAGTTGCTTTCTGGGTGAAATATTTCCTCCACTTTTTCTTTCAGCCCTTCCATTGTCATTTTTTTTTTTAATTGTATGTTTTTAAACTTTACTGAGAAATAATTGATGATATAAAATTATACATATTTAAAGTGATATACATTGCAGACTGATTCCAAGATCAAAATAAGTAACACATATGGATAAATGTTTTTATTTTACTTGAGTATATGCCAAGGAGTGGAGTTGTTGGGTCATATGGTGACTCCACATTTAATCATTTGATCAACTGCCAGACTTTTTCAATGTGGCTGTTCCATTTTACATGTCCATAGCAGTGTGTGAGGGCTCCAATCCCCCTACATCCTCACCAACAGTTGTTAGTATTTGACTTTTTAATTATTGCTATCCTTATGGGTGTGAAGTATTATCTCTTTGTGTTTTTTATTTGTGTTTCCCTTTTGACTAGTGAGGTCAAGCATCTTTTCCTGCTCCTGTTGGCTGTTATATTTTCCTTGAAGAAATATCTCTTTAGATCCTTTGCTCATTTTTCAAATGGTTTTTTATGTTATTATTATTAAGTTGTTATTAGAGTTCTTCATATATTCTGGATACAAGTCCTTTATCAGATATATGATTTGCAAATATTATTTACTCTCTTTCTGTCTGTTGTTTTTTCACTTCCATGATAGTGTTCTTTGAGACACAAAGGTTTTAATTTTTATGAAATCTAATTTATTTTTTTCTTTGGTTGCTTGTACTTTTAGAGTCATATCTAAGAACCCATGGCCAAATCCAAGGTGTTGAAAATTTACTTCTGGGTTTCCTTCTAAGAGCTTTCTAATTTTAATTCTTAAATTTGGGTCTTTGATCCATTTTGTGTTGGTTTTTGTGTATGGTGTAAAATAAGGGTCTCCCACTTTATTCTTTTGCACGTGGCTTCCCAGTTGTCCTAGCATCATTTGTTGAAAAGCCATTTATCCCTCTGAGTGATCTTGGCACCTCTGTTGAAAATCAGTTGATCATAAGCACATGATTCCATTTCTGGACTTTCAGCTCTTATTCCATTAATGTATATCCTGATGCCAGGACAACACTGTCTTGATTAGCTGCTAGATATTTGAGGGGTGTGCATGTTTTATGTATTCATACGCTGCTCAGTTCAACTGGGTGCAATTTTTGTGTTCACTCAGTGTTTCTCACAGACAAAATCACTCCTATTGTTCTTTAATATGTCAATCAAATTGGAAAACCCTTCCTCCTTCCCTGTGATTATCTGTGCTTAGCAGTCCTTGGTCTGTTACCTAAACCAAGAAGAGTACTAAGACAAATGGCAGTCAGGATTGGGAGTATGAAGTATAAAAATGTCTCCTGACAATTGTTAATCCAGTTGACAAACATTTCTTGCACACTTACTATTTCCTAATCTCACTCAACTCTCAGGGTGGGAGGGGCAATACAGGGACAGGGAATTAAGATGTATAAACTGTCATGTACAAAATAAGCTACAAGGATATATGGTACAACACAGGGAATACAACCAATATTTTATAATAACTGCAGATGGAGTGTAATCTTTAAAAGTTGTGAATCACTATACTGTACACTTGTAACATATAACATGACTGTACTTCAAAAAAATTAATTATCAAAAGAGGCTCAGAAAATGTCTATATAATATGTTCATGATAAATTACTATGAGAAACTAAGAATGGTTACTCTGTTTCCCTTCAGTTTTAAAGTTTGACTTTTTTCAATTTTAAAATATTAGGAATTTACATATATTTGGTCAGTCCTTCCATTCTTTTATTTTCATTTTGTTTTACTTTTCTTTGTCCCTTTTCTGGTATTTGCACTTTTTATTTTGGTCTCTCATGTTTGAGACTTTCTGGGAGAGATCTTTGGCTTTACTTTATATACACGTGTGTGGGCCCAACCACTCAGTCATGTCTGACTCTCTGTAACTGTAGCCTGTTAGGCTCCTCTGTCCATAGAATTTTCCAGGCAAGAAGACTGGAGTGGGTTGTCATTTCCTCCTCCAGGGGATCTTCCTGACCCAGGGATCAAACCTGTATCTCCCCTTTATGTATGTAAAGCCCCCCTTAATATACATAAGACAGATAAAACTGATAGAAAAGAAGCAGGACCTTCTGGAGTGTTGACAGTTCATTGCACAGGTGATGAGGTGTGGCTGCTGCTGTTGGACCAGAGTCCTCCATATGTCGGGCTCTGTAGGGCTTCTGTTTGGACCTCTCGGTGCCTCTAGAGAGGATGCCAGCTAGCAGCCAGAATTCTGGTTGCTCAGCACTGTTCAGGTCTTCATTCACCCACCTGTTTTGCCTACAGTGCCTATCTGTCATGCTCTTCTTGCATCTGGGACCCCATAGCTTGGCGAAACTGAACACTGGAATCCACAAAATAAACTCAGTCTTTTGCCATTGTGTGGAGTGATAGTCCGTTTTAGCCAATCCCCCGTTTTTATCCTAGGCCTTACCCCAGGCTTTCCAGTACTTAGCACCTCTTCTTGCTGAAATTTTCTGTAATCACAGAGAGGATTAGCTTGCTTATCTGCATGTATTCAGCTTTCTTGGCCCTGTTACTTTCTCCACAGCTTCCTCTTCCAGATATCTGTTGCTATTGTTCAGTCACTGATGACTTCTCCCATTTTCTCTGTTGTTTTAACTTTATACTATTTTTTTTTATTCTTAGCAGAAATCAACAGATGGTTTTAACTACATTGAGAACAACCTATCTGACTGAATGGAGGCTGTATTTTCCATGGAAAAGTTCACTGGATTTGAGAAATGTTTTTAATTTAAAATTTTAACTTTTGTAGTTTTCAGATAGCACTTCCATCCTTTTCTCAGGGATTTAACAGACTTTGCCTGGAAGAAAGGAGAACCTGTTCCTCTTTCAGTTCAGTTCAGTTGCTCAGTTGTGTCTGACTCTTTGTGACCCCATGAACCGTAGCACGACAGGCCTCCCTGTCCATCACCAACTCCTGGAGTCTACTGAAACCCATGTCCATTGAGTTGGTGATGCCAACTCTTCGCATGTGGTGGCCAGAGTATTGAGTTTCAGCTTTAGCATCAGTCCTTCCAAAGAATACCCAGGACTGATCTCCTTTAGAACGGACTGGTTGGATCTCCTTGCAGTCCAAGGGACTCTCAGGAGTCTTCTCCAACACCACAGTTCAAAAGCATCAATTCTTCAGCGCTCAGCTTTCTTTATAGTCCAATTCTCACATCCATGCATGACACCTGGAAAAACCATAGCTTTGACTAGATGAACCTTTGTTGACAAAGTAATGTCTCTGCTTTTGAATATGCTGTCTAGGTTAGTCATAACTTTCCTTCAAAGGAGTGAGTGTCTTTTAATTTCATGGCTGCAGTCACCATCTGCAGTGATTTTAAAGCCCAGAAAAATAAAGTCGGCCACTGTTTCCACTATTTGCTCATCTATTTCCCATGAAGTGATGGGACTGGATGCCATGAATGTTCTTCATTTTCTGAATGTTGAACTTTAAGCCAGCTTTTTCACCCCTCCTCTTTCATTTTCATCAAGAAGCTCTTTAGTTCTTCATTTTCTGCCATCAAGGTGGTGTTATCTGCATATCTGAGGTTATTGATATTTCTTCCAGCAATCTTGATTCCAGCTTGTGCTTCCTCCAGCCAGTGTTTCTCATGATGTACTCTCCATAGAAGTTAAATAAGCAGGGTGACAATATATAGCCTTGACTTACTTCTTTTCCTATTTGGAACCAGTCTGTTGTTCCATGTCCAGTTCTAATTGTTGCTTTCTGACTTTTAAGACTAGGTTAGTCCCCTTTAAGACTAGGGTAATGTGCGTTAGCCTAGTGGAATAAGGCTCCCTGCATGCAAAGGATAGGTTCTTTAAAAAATGTGATGGCACTTCTGTTTCTATTTGCAATGAAGTTTTGAAAAGATTACATCTTAATTAAGGCAAGTTAGTCACTCTTAAAAGTATGTGTTACAAATACAAGAATGTATGTTTATTTTTTAAATAATGGTTAAGAGAGGACAAGGTCTCAGAAAAAGCAGCAACCATTTAAACTGAACCACTAATCAAACTATTTTTATATTAAAATTAATGAACTTGGGACTTCCCTGGTAGTCCGGTGGCTAAGACTCTGTTCTCTCAATGCAGGGGGCCCAGGTTCAGTCTCTGGTCAGGGAACTAGATTCCACGTGCTACAACTTAACACTCAGTGCAGCATAAATAAGTAAATAAACATAAAAAAAAAAAAAAAAGCTAATGGACTTAAATCAACAAACATAAAAATCTGCCCCTTAAACTTTTTTTTTTTTTTTTCACTTCTGAACTGTTAAACCTTAGGAAACTAGGTTTATAATCCTCTCCATCTGTTAAGGACTGAATTAATTGTGTCCCCTTCAAGTCTGTGTGTAAAAAGCCTAACTGTGCTCCCCCACCTCAGAATGTGACTGTATTTGGATATAGGGTCTTTAAAAAGGTAATTAGGGTAAGATGAGGTCCCATGAGTGGGCCTTAGTTCAGTATGACTGGATATGTCCTTGTAAAAAGAGATTGGGAGACACATAAAGAGAAGGCCGTGTGAAGAGAAAAGCGAGAAAATGTCCTTCCCCAAGCCAGGGACAGAGGACTGTAAATGAAACAAACCCTGCTACACCTTCACCTTGGATTTCCAGCCTTCAGAACCTGTGAGGAGATAAACGTCTTGTTTTTTAAGCTTCCCATGGGTGGTAAGTCGCTTCAGTCGTGTTTGACTGTTTTCAACCCTGTGGAAGATAGCCTGCCAGTCTCCTCTGTCCATGGGATTCTCCAGGCAAAAATATTGAAATGGGTTGTCATTTCCTCCTGCAGGGGATCTTCCTAACCCAGGAAGAAACCCATGTCGCTATGTCTCCTGTATTGGCAGGCAGGTTCTTTACCACTAGTGCCATCTGGGAAGCCCCCTAGTCTGTGGTATTTGTTAGGCAGCCCTAGCAAACTAATACGCCATCTTTCCTTTTCTAAATTTAAAACCATCACCTACCACAGTGCCCCCAAATTCCCTAACCTTTTTCCCCAGATGAATTCTTAAGGTTGTAAATGCAGTCTTAAGCAGGAGATATATACTGTGTTCTTTGGATCACATGTCTTTTAAATGAATAGTAACTAAAAAACTATTAGAGGCTCTCTGTTCTGCATCCCAGAGTCTGCAAACAGACACTGATTACTCTGTGCATGCTTGTACCCAAACATTGACTGGGAAGATGGTGCCAATATTTTCACTCCTATCCCTGTGAAGGAATGGTGTTTGGAATCTTTCATCAAAGTGTTTTCTAGTGTTTAACCATGGACTCATGCTATTGCTGAAGTGGACAGAAAAAGCTGCAAAAACATGGTAATGAGAAATTTTGGCCCATGTGTTCTTGTTTTTAGGGCAGTTAATTCTTTCTTAGGGGAAGTGATTAGTTCTTCTGTCTGATATGTGACAACACTTAAGTGGAAAGTGATAGAAACCTAGTAAGGTTATGGGAATCATCTGACTTTGTGCTCTTGATGACTATAATTAAGCATAATGAATAATTTAGATATTTCAGATTACTTCCAGATGCTTGAAAACAAGACTTTCCTTTTACGTAGAAATCCTCTTGCATTTAAAACTCATGTTGTTCTTAATAAAACTTCAGTAAAGACACTGACTTACTGCTGTTACATTCAGCAGTACACGGTGATAAAATAAACATGATTCATCAAGACCTTTGTAACAGCAAGGAAGTGCTTTTAAGGGACTGAACATGTCTTGGGCTTTATTTTTTTCTTGCCAAATCAACTATTCTGTCCTATCTATTGTTTAAGTCTAGTTCTAAATGTAGATCTGTTGGAATCCATTATATTGGTATCTGCATGTGATACAACCTGGTGGACATGAGTTTTGGTCTGGCTGGCATCTCTTTGGGGGTTCCCCCCTCCCACATTTCACAGCCATCCTCCCTGGGTAGGGTGAACCCATCATGACCTGCTTTAACCAGATACATGTGACCCAAGTCTCCCAAATGACACTGAGCAACTAAGCACAGTACTCTTTTTAATAGCATCAAATCAGAATCTGACATGAGACCAAAAACAGCATTTAGAGCTCTGGGGCTTCTGAGACAACTTGTGAGAGATGGTCTGGCTTTCCCTGGGGTCTCAAGCTCCTTATGCAGGCAGGCAGCACCAGGCTGTAGTTACATTTCATCAATTCTAAAAATGCACTCTCCACCCTGGCTCATGCCACCTCCCTGCCCACCTGCCAACTGTGTATGTGTGCACCATCTCCCTGCCCACCCCCCAAATGTGTGTGGGTATGTGGTGTCTGACTCATGGACTGTAGCCCTCCAGGCTTCTCTGTCCGTGGGATTTCCCAGGCAGGAATACTGGAGTGGAGAGCCATTTCTAACCCTCATCTCCTGTGTCTGCTGCACTGCAGGTGGGTTCTTCTGAGCCACCAGGGAAGCCCATCAAACATGCTTTTTAACAAATCTGAAAGGATGCACCTTACAGTCGGTGGCACCTTTGGTCATTTTCTTAACACCAAGGTGGTGTTACAGTTGGTAAAAAACTGAATCCATCTTTTCCTCTCTTTTTAATGAGCCTGATTTCTTTCCTGTGGTACCTTTTTACCTCTCTCAGAACTTCATTGCTGAACTCCTAGGTGTCTCCTGCCATATATTTACACGAAAATAATACTCCTTTGCAAAATGAACATCAGGTAAAATTAGAGGTGGTAGAGGACAGTGTTAGGAGTGCTGGCCAAGCTAGAGTCATATCGTGACGTGAAGCCCGGCTGTTAACTGGATGGCTGGGCAAGTTACATAACCTCTCTGCTTCTGTTTCCTCATTTGTAAAAAGATGTGATACACACTTCAGTTCAGTCTCTCAGTTGTGTCCGACTCTTTGCAACCCCATGGACTGCAGCACGCCAGACCTCCCTGTCCATACCAACTCCTGGAGCTTACTCAGATTCATGGTCATCGAGTTGGTGATGCCATCCAACCATCTCATTCTACCATCTCCTTCCCCTCCTGCCCTCAGTCTTTCCCAGCATCAGGGTCTTTTCACTTCACTGGGTCACTATGAGGCTTAAGTTGGGTCTGTTTGTGAAAAGGATGGAGAATTGGACCAGAACACACAGTAGGCCTCACACTTGGCTAGGCTTCCTAGTGGAAGAATCATGGGAAGCTTGGACAGGCTGGAAAGGCTGCTGTTGTCACACAGCTGGGACTTGGAAGTCAAATAGTAAGTTCCCATTTTTGAGGTTTTTTTTTTTTTTAACATCAGACATTTTAGCAACCCTTGCCCCCAAACGCAATATTACATTTGTTCTTTTGAGTTTGTATTGGGTAAGAAATCACCTAAGAAGGCCCATGAATTCATCACTTTGAAATACAGATTTTTACAATTTGAAACAGCTGAATGCCTTTGAAAGACTCTTACTTGTTAGTAGCTAGTGCTTGGGGCAAGATAGTGTTTGCCGGCCCCAGCAGTTTCTTCTGCCTGCAGGTTAGGAAGCAAATTCAGCCCAAATTGGCTCCTTTTCAAATGCAAATAACCCTGCTAGGAACAGCACCTCCACCTGTCACCTATGATTAACACCTTCCTTCAGAGTCTATCAGCTTGTTCAGGTAGAATGCTGGGAGCTAGGCTGGTTGGTGAGGGAGTTTGTTTCCTTGGGAAGGACTGGGGTAGTTTGAGGTCATTCCCCAGGGCCAGGAAGCCCAGAACCGCAGAGAAGTGGTGGGTTTCAACTTGGCTAGTGGTCTAGGCATCCAGAGGTGAGTGTGAGTCAGTACCTGGAGACACAGTGGGTTGACTCCAGGCGATTGTGTTTTTTTTAACGAGAAGGTTCACTGCAAATGGGAGGGGGTTTTGAGTGCCTTACCACAGTGAAAAGCACTTGGAGTTTGCTTACAGAAGACCTGGCTTGGAAGCTCCACCTTGACTCTTGACCAGGAATGTGGGTAAGTCACAATCTAGAAATTTCTCTTTTCTTATTTGTAAAAACAGAGTTCAGTTGCTCAGTCATGTCCAAGTCTATGTGACCCCATGGACTGTAGCGCGTCAGGCTTCTCTGTCCGTCACCAACTCCCAGAGCTTACTCAAACTCATGTCCATCAAGTCGGTCATGCCATCCAACCATCTCATCCTCTGTCGTCCCCTTCTCCTGCCCTCAATCTTTCCTAGCATTAGGGTCTTCGCATCAGGTAGCCAAAGTATTGGAGTTGCAGCTTCAGCATCAGTCCTTCCAATGAATATCCAGGACTGATTTAAGATCAACTAGTTTGATCTCCTTGCAGTCCAAGGGACTTTCAAGAGTTTTCTCCAACACTGCAGTTCAAAAGCATCAATTCTTTGGCACTCAACTTTCTTTATAGTTCAGAAAACAGAGATGGTACCTGAAAATTTCACAGAGAATTGAACTCAGGATCCAACAAGATCATGTATGTGACAGTGCCTCGTAAAACCTTGTAGGTGTTTGTGATTCCCTAGATAGATTAGATACTCCTTGCCTTGTTTGGTTCCCAAGTCCTGCGGTTATAGTGTGCCAGAAACTCGGCCAGAGGTGCTGGGTGGACGGAGGGGAGAAAGAGGGCCGGTAGTTCAGGGGAATAACGTTGGGTGGTTTACTTGGAAGGAGCTCCCAGCCCTCCTCCAGGGGACAGGCAGGCTTGTCCTGATTTCCCTTGTGCTGTGACTTTACAGTTCAACAAGTCTTGCATTTGGAATTAGGTGAGAGCTCAGCAAAATGCTTTTGAGGGCTGGCCTAGAAATCAGTATAATTACAGTTGAATGAGAAGGGCATTGGATAGATGTGTGCCTGGTGGTTTGGGGATGGGACCCTTTGAGTCCCAGTTTGTCCTGAGATGCCTTGGGAGCAGCAGTGTGGTGGTGAAGAGAGGGGACTCTTGACCAGCCAGCCACCTGGGCTCCTACGAGAGCAGCTCCACTTAAGAGAGTGGTTTCTTTTTGTAACCAGGTTCTGCTGTTAAAAGCCAAAAAACCACTGATAGTGTCATCTCCAGCATCCATTCTGGATGAAGGAGTCCATGGTTGCCTAATTGCCGTCACCTTAACTGTGTCCTCGATCCCTTGTGCAGTCAGCAAGCAGGGCCTGACGGAAGGTGTGCAGTCAGCAAGCAGGGCCAGACGGGAGGCAGTAGGCTGCAAGCAGATATCCTGTGAAACCAGCAAGGTTTAAACATCAGGGCCCCATGCTTGCTGGGCATTCCAGAAACCCTGCTACCTCATTTTGCCTTTGTAATTAAGTTTTTCTTAAGGGGAGATCCTAAATTATACAAGCTTTAGGCCCTGTGAATCTTGGCTCCTCCCTTGTGTTAGACCCAAGGTTCTTAAAGACATCACTGCAGATCCATCCTAGTGAACTGAAAGTGCACCCTTAAGAAAGAACAAACTAGCCATAGGAATGGGGTGGAGGTTGCTTTGCAAGCTTAACCTTATTAAGTGATGGCAAAAACTAGTGCTGCATTATTCCTGCTAATGAAGAATGGATGTAAAATATTATTACTCATCTCCACCAACACTTGTCAGGGTGGCATAGCTTTGACACTAAGCCATGCATACTCTGTAACAATTCCCCATAGAATATGATCATACAATGTAGTTAATACAGTGCCTGGACATGAAATTTACTCACAAGTTTTAGTTATACTTATCATTAAGTGATTAGTCGAGATGGACAACTAATTTCCTATCTTGGTACCTCAGAAATAGAACCCAGGTTTTTGGCTGGATGGACTGTGTCCAACTCAAAAACATTTCCTGCCTTCATTGAAAAGTTTTTTGCCAATGAGATGTAAGAGTAAATGCCGTACTCATTCAGGAAATCACATTAAAGGAGAAAGAATGCCCTCTGGTTTTTTCTGTTACTCCTTTGAATTTAGATGTGATGGCTGGAGCTAAAGCAGCTATACTGGAGCACATAGACAAGGTTTTTTTTACCCTGTGAGTGAAGGTGTGTGAGTAGAAAGGAGCCTGTGTCCTTGAAGTTGCTATACTAGCCTTGGACTGCCAGCTCTCACTCTTATAAAGGCAAGGTTCTCACATCATGCGGATGGCTTGTTAAAACTGGATTTCTATCCCCAGTGTCTGATTCAGTAGATAATGGTTTGGAGCCCCAGAGTCTACATTTTTTTTAAAGTTCCCAGTTGACATGGATCTTGCTGGTCCCAGGTTCATGTTTTGAAAACCAAGATTTTATGTGTTGAGGGAAATAAACTTCTCTTGTTTAAGCCACTGTTGGGGGCTATTTTGTTATTAAAGTTGAGTCTTATTTAACTTTAGTTAACTAATGCTTCTTGCTCTGCTGAGTGAAAGAGCAGCAACATGATTAAAATGCCACTCAAAGTGAAGCAGAGATTAGATAAATTGCAAATGGAATTTTTACCCTCTGCATCTGTCAGATGAGTGCTGGGCACCTAGTATGTGCTAAGCATATGCAAAAATAACTAAGACATGGTCTTGATTTAACAACAGTTACCTCCATGATTTGATACTCGTGTGGAATTTCGTTGAATCAGACTCATAACCAGTGTGTGCAAGAGAGCGATGAACTGAGCCAATGATTCCCCATCAGTCTGGAAATGGGGAAGGGCACAGGGCTGGAGAGAGGGGTCCTTACAGACCATTGCATGCAGTGGTAGCCCACCTACATGTTGGAATTCCAAGAAGCTTTAAAATACTGATGCCGGGGACCCATCTCCAGGGATTCTGATTTAATTGATCTGGAGTGGGGCTTGGGTATTGAGCTGCTGAATGTTCTTGTGATTCTAATGTGAATCCTAGGTTGGAAAAGATTGATCTCAACCAGTCTAGATGCCTGGCTGGCCCTGGAAACCTGCCTGAGGCCAGGTACAAGGCCAGGTTAATTTTCTTTTGCTGGTGAATAGAATAGTCAGTGACATAGGATGGACGGTTCTGTTAGCATACTGTCTACTCCCAGCCCAGTGACAGAGAGCTTTCTGTAGCTCATCAGTTTCCCTAACAAGATTTTCCTTGGTGACAACAAAACAGATCATTTTAATTAGCAGTAGATAATGAGTTTAAATGGCATTGAAGCAGTTCCAAAATCTCCCTTACTGCCCTAGATAACATCATACAGGAGGTACTCTGGGATTTATTGTTGAAATATCTTCAGTAAGGACACAGCGGACACGTCCACTTACGTGAGATTATTCTGGTTTTACCCTGATCATGTAGTCGCTTAGAACCAGAAGCTGTCAGAGCTGCAGAGATTGAAATGTCTTCTGAGGTCCTCATCCCTTATCTGGTGTGTATATCCCCTTGTCCTGGTAAGGTGGCTGTGACATGCTGGTAACAGGGAGTTCTTTCTCAGTCTCCTCCACTCAGAAAGTCCTTCCTTACACTCAGCTAAGAAGGTCCCCTGTAACTTCTCTTGATCTCAATTCCACCCCCTAGGAATTCACTCCCTGTGCCCCCATTGCTGGGGGACAAAGGCATCTCTGGGGGCACGGTAAGGGATTTGAATAGCCACTGTGTATGGGATGAATACTACCGCTGTTGGCCTGTGACTGAAGCCGCTGGGAAAAGAACGCATTGTCCTTTCCACCCTGAGAAAGCTTGCAAGCAAATTTCCCCTCCCTCTAAATGTCTGTGAAATGGCCGGTGGATATTCTTGATTCTTATTTCTCTCAAAGAAAAATCTTGCCAACCTTTAAGCCATTAGGTGTGCACATCTTCTTAACCATGGTCCTGGTGTTCTCTGGGGTAATCTTCTGATTCAGAAAGATCTCTGCTTTTCTTCCCTAACTGGCCAGACCTCACTTGGACAAGCTGTTCTATCACCAGATCTGAGCTGCTCCCTGGTAACCTGAGTCAGAAACATGAAATTGCACCAGCCAGAGACTCTCTGGGTCCAGTTTTCTTGCATCTTTTGAATATAGATTTCATAATGCAATAGACTATTGCCTAATGGCTTTTCTGTGCACCAAGATGAAAGTATTAATTTTGTTCAGTCTGTAGTTAAAAAGTAGAATTTGGGGTTTTGGCGTTATTAGGTGCTTATTGTTAGAGGTATTGTACAGTCACATCCCACATTTTAAGTTCCAATTGCTCCGATGCCAGCTGGAATACTACCATGTACTTTTGACACTAATCAGCAGAGTTAGTGACACATCTGTAGACTTAAGGAAGGGCATGGTCCCCAACAAGACTACCCTTTCTTCAGGTGCTACCCACACTCCTGACCCCTGGCTACAAATTCAGAAGTTTCCACAACTCCTGAGCTTTAGTAATTCACTAGAAGACTCACAAAACTCAGGAAAGCACCACGCTGGGAGTACAGTTTTTCTGGGGAAGGGATACAAATCAGGCCTGGTCCAATGAAGAGATGCTTTGGGCAAGTAAGGAGTGAGTCTCAAAGGTGGTGCCTCCATGCTGTCTCCTGGTGGAACACACTCAGTGCATCAATGTATTTTCAACTCAAGGAATTACACTAGCTGATCTCTAGAGTCTTCAGTGGGCATGATAGATAGAATCGGACTTCCCTGATGGCTCAGCTGGTAAAGAATCCACCTGCAGTGCAGGAGACCTGGGTTCAATCCCTGGATTGGGAAGATCCCTGNTTATTTTGGGTGTATGCCTTGGGTGAAATCAGAAATGACTAGAGTTGGAATTTTGTCTGACCTCTGTCATTTTTATTTTTGTAATTTTGCCAACATCTATTTTCCCTCCAAAGTATCTGCAGTTTCTTACTGGTGCATAGACCTGTTTTCTCATCTGTTCTCCAGTCTTGATGTGTGTCTCTGTTAATAATGTTTGCTGTGACCTTTTGGATAAGAAGTGTTCTTCTACTGATAGAATTTTGGTTCTCTGTTTTTGTCTCAGCCACATGCCTTTCACTGTGACTATTTCAGGTCTGTGGATTTCCAACTAAGTCTACACCCTCTTCACATTTCATATGACATTTCTTACCGTCTACTAAGTATTTCTTTTCAAAGATTCAACTTTTCATGGGGTCATACTTTAGATCCTCAGCTCACCAAGTTTCCTTGACACTTGTAAGACTGTAGTTCCCTCAGATTAAAATCCACATTTGCTGTGGTCATTCCTTGTTTTTTGTACATCGGTATGAAGACATGTGAGGTCATCAGTGCCATAGCTGAACCTGTCCTCTGGTTTCCCAGTGGGAATGATAGCCATTTTATCTAGTTGTGTTTCTCTGATGCCTTCATCGTTCAATTTAAAGAGCCCTCTTTCAAGTTAGATATCATGTGTTGGCAGGTACCTGCTTCCTGCTCCCATGGTGAGCTGATGACCACATCCCTGGCCAGGGACTCAGGATTCTCATGGCTTTATCATGGCCATCACAGCTGGTATCCTGTTCCTGGACATCATCTACACAGCCAGCGCTTCACTTCCCAAATCTGCTTTATCCAGCTGACCCCTGGGGAAAAGGACAGCAAAGTAAGACCTATGCAACCAAGTCCCTCAGCTGTCATAGTAAGACCTGTGCCATCATTAGCGGGGAATATTGGCTGTGACACTCGAGAGGGAGTCTTTGTTCTTGGGGCTCTAGTCCCACCTTGGCTCGTCACTGACACTGTGACCTTGGACAAGCCACTTTAAGACCTCTGAGGTCTTTTTGTTTGTTTTTTATTTTATAGGTCGTTGCCTGCGGAGCCTATAGCTCAGGGTTATCTTCAGAGTGAAATAAGATGGTATATGTGAATGTGTTTGTGAACTGAGCATTACACACAAGTGAGCTTCTGTTATTTACATGACCAAGGCTTCTTGTGAAATACAGGATGTGAAATTGAACCAAATTTGTGAAACCTCAGCATACTAGTTGAGATACTAGTCCACTAGTATCAGGAGATCTTATTTCACTGATACAACATCACAGTGGCAGGAGAAACATGACTAATCCATCTGCTGCACTCTTTAATCTTCCTTTGACCTTAGTTGATATCTCTACTAGCAGAGGCACTCAGCTATACACAGAGCACAGAAATTTAAGACTTGCAGAATTGGTGTCACTTTTAGACAGGTCTAAATAAAACAGCACCCTCTGATAAGCACTGCAATTAACTACTTCACTGTCACTTTTAACATAGTTTTGTCCCCATTCCTGACCCCTGGGGAGAGGAGGCGGCAGGGGAAAGAAAAAAACAGTGGTTTGTTTTCATATTGGTAGTGTAATGTCAGTAATTTACAACTGATAAAATTGATTGCTGCACTTACCAACATGGGTTGGTTAGAAGGTTCATGTAGAATCCATGGGTTACTCGTAAAGTCTCAAGGAACAGAGAGATGCTTTTTTTCCAACCTTGAATCAACAGGTGATAGACTGTCTATCATGTGAATATTTAATGAAATCGAGTGTGAGAGCCCATGGGAAGGTTCATGCACAGGGCTAGAAGGCTCTGTGACATGTTGCTTTGTTTAGCTGTGGCAGTTTCCACTCATACTCAAATTAATTTTTAACTGTTCATGCTAAATTTCCAGACTCCACATGTTTTGTTTTGTTTTGTTTCTAGTTCAGCAGTGTAGTTATGGTCAGTAGTGTTTAACTTTGGGAAAGTTGAATTCTCACTTATATTCAATCAGAGACACCTTCAGTCTGGCAATTTGAAGAAAGGGCCACGAATGAAAGCCACTCAGATACTCTGAGACCAGAGCAGTGGTCTGTCTCCCTTTTATCCACTACCCCAACCCCACCTCATTCGAGAGATGCCCTGAAGTCAGGAGCTCTCTCCAGCAAATAACTGTGAATGTCTGTTTGGCCTCCCCCACCCCCGCCTTCTTCCTCAAAGCGCAGCCACAGAAGTCCTGGACACTCTGACATACCTTGGCTAATCAACACTCAAAAGTGGTCCTTTTAGTACTAGTATCACTTGAAACAAACAGCATCCCCCTTCCCAATCCANGTGAATGTCTGTTTGGCCTCCCCAACCCCCGCCTTCTTCCTCAAAGCGCAGCCACAGAAGTCCTGGACACTCTGACATACCTTGGCTAATCAACACTCAAAAGTGGTCCTTTTAGTACTAGTATCACTTGAAACAAACAGCATCCCCCTTCCCAATCCAACCTGAGATGAGAAACTCAAGAGCAACAAACTCAGTCTGCTCTAGGAGCTTCAGAGGCAGCTGAAAAGATGGGATGGACACTTGGAGATGAAGGCGGCATCTGGAAGTGTGAGTAGCACAACCTCAGTAGGTGAACAACGAAAGAACCATCTTTCCATCTTGGCAACCTGTACTGGAATCTTAAAACCTTCAAGGCAAACTTCACAGTTATGCAGGTAAAAAGTCTGAGGCCCAGAGAAAGGATCCAGCCCAAGATATTCCAGCGAGTTCTGATTGGAGGTGAGGATTAGCATCAGGTTTCTTCTCTCCAGACCAGTTCTCATTCTCCCAGAGGATTTTAGAGCAGGGAATAAGGAAAATGAAAGAAACAGGAGTGGCTTCATTTTGGTTGTTGAGGAATTGTAATTTGAAACTTATGAAAAGATGCAGGAATCAAACTCTTCACCAAGATTTCACCAATTATTTATATTTGCCCCATGTTCTCATTTTTGTCTATATGTTTGCCTATGTGTATTTTGGAATCATGTGAGAGTAAGGTAGAGATAAGTCCCTTTATCCCTAATACTTTGGTATATACATCTTTCCTTATACAGGACATTTTTCACATAACCATAGTGTTGTCGTTTAGTTACTAAGTCATGTCTGACTCTTTGCAACCCCATGGACCGTAGCACGCCAGGCTCCTCATCCTTCACTGTCTCCTAGAGTTTGCTTACAATGATGTCCATTGAGTTGGTGATGCTATCTAGCCATTTTCCTCTGCCACTGCCTTCTCCTGTTGCCTTCAGTCTTTCCCAGTATGAGAGGCTTTCCAGTGAATTGGCTGTTCGCATCATTTAGCCAAAGTATTGAAGTTTCAGCTTTAGCATCAGTCCTTCCAGTAAATATTCAGGGTTGATTTCCTTTAGGATTGATTTGGTTGATCTCCCTGCAGCCCAAGTGACTTGAGTCTGCTCTAGTTCCACAATTTGAAGCATCAATTCTTCAGCACTCAGCCTTCTTTATGGTCTTTCTCTCACATCTGTGCATGAATAACTGGAATAAAACATAACTTTAACTATACAGACCTTTGTCAGCAAAGCGATGTCTTTGCTTTTTAATATACTGCCTAAGTATGGTTTTTCCTGTGGTCATGTATGGATGTGAGAGTTGGACTGTGAAAAAGGCTGAATGCTGAAGAATTGATGCTTTTGAACTGTGGTGTTGGAGAAGACTCTTGAGAGTCCTTTGGACTGCAAGGAGATCCAACCAGTCCATTCTGAAGGAGATCGGCCCTGGGATTTCTTTGGAAGGAATGATGCTAAAGCTGAAGCTCCAGTACTTTGGCTACCTCATGCGAAGAGCTGACTCATTGGAAAAGACTCTGATGCTGGGAGGGACTGGGGGCAGGAGGAGAAGGGGACGACAGAGGAGGAGATGGCTGGATGGCATCACTGACTCGATGGGCGTGAGTCTGAGTGAACTCCGGGAGTTGGTGATGGACAGGGAGGCCTGGTGTGCTGCAGTTCACGGGGTCGCAAAGAGTCAGACACGACTGAGCAACTGAACTGAACTGAACTGAGGTTTGTCATAGCCTTCCTTGGGAGCAAGCGTCTTTTAATTTCATGGCCGCAGTCACCATCCACAGTGATTTTGGAGCTCAAGAAAAGAAAATCTATAACTGTTTCTGTTTTTTTCCCTTCTATTTGCTGTAAAGTGATGGAACCGGATGCCATGATCTTACTTTTTTGAATGTTGAGTTTTAAGCCAGCTTTTTCCACTCTCCTCTTTCACCTTTGTCAAGAGGCTCTCTAGTTCCTCTTCACTTTCTGCCATTAAGGTGGTATCATCTGAGTTGCTGGTACTTTTCCTGGCAATCTTGATTCTAGCTTGTGCTTCATCCAGCCTGGCATTTCACATGATGTACGCTGCATAAAAATTAAATAAGCAGGGTGGCAATATACAGCCTTGACGTACTCCTTTCCCAATGTGGAACCAGTCCATTGTTCCATGTCCGGTTCTAACTATTGCTTCTTGAGGTGTGTCAGGAGACATGTTAGGTGGTCTGGTATTCCCATCTCCTTAAGAATTTTCCAGAGTTTGTTGTGATCCGCATAGTCAAAGGCTTTGGTGTAGTAAACAAAACAGAAGTAGATGTTTTTCTGGAATTCTCTTGCTTTCTCTATGACCCAATCAATGTTGGCAATTTGATCTCTGCCTTTTCTAAATTCAACTTGTACATCTGGAAGTTCTCAGATCATATACTGCTGAAGCCTAGCTTAAAGGATTTTGACCATAACCTTGCTAGCATGTGAAATGAGCACAATTTTGAGCACTCATTCAAACCCATAATATTAGTTAGCACATTCTTTGGCATTGCCCTTCTTTGAGACTGGAGTGAAAACTGACCTTTTCCAGTCCTGTGGCCACTGGTGAGTTTTCCAAATATGCTGGCATATTGAATGCAGCACTTTAGCAGCATACTCTTTTAGGATTTGACATAGCTCAGCTGGAATTCCATCACCTCCACTATCTTTGTTTTTAGTAATGCTCCCTAAGGCCCACTTGACTTCACATTCCAGGATGTCTGACTCTAGGTGAGTGACCATACCACAGTGGTTATTCAGGTCATTTAGACCTCTTTTGTATGGTTTTTCTGTGTATTCTTGTGACCTCTTAATCTTTTTCGCTCTTGTTAGGTCCTTAATGTTTCTGCCCTTTATCATGCCCATCCTTGCATGAAATGTCCCTTGATATCTCCATTCTTTTTGCAGAGATCTCTAGTCTTTTCCATTCTGTTGCTTTCCTCTGTCTCTTTGCATTGTCCACTGAAAACGGCCTTATCTCTCCTTGTTATTGTCCGGAACTCTGGATCCGGTTGGGTATCTCTTTCTCTTCCTTCTTTGCCTTTCCCTTTTCTTCCTTCCTCAGCTATTTGTTAATCCCTCTCAGACAACCATTTTGTGTTCTTGCATTTCTTTTTCTTGGAGATGGTTTTGATCACTGCCTCCTGTATGATGTTGCGAACTTCCATCCATAAGTTCTTCAGGCACGCTACCAGATCTAATCCCTTGAATCTATTCCTATCCTATACTATATAATCATAAGTGATTTGATTTAGGTCATACCTGAATGGCCTAGTGATTTTCCCTGCTTTCTTCAATTTAAGCCTGAATTTTGCAATAAAGAGCTCATGATCTGAACCACAGTCAGCTTAAGGCCTTTTTTTTTTTTGCTGACTTCTTTGACTAAAAAGAATGTAATCAGTCTGATTTTAGTATTGACCATTTGGTGATGTTCATGTGCAGAGTCATCTCTTGTGTTATCAGAAGAGGGTATTTACTATGACCAGTGTGTTCTCTTTACCAAAGATGCCCTGTTGCATTTTGTATTCCAAGGCCAAACTTGCTTGTTACTCCAGGTATTTCTTGACTTCCTAGTTTTGCATTACAGTCCCTGATGATGAAAAGGACATCTTTTTTGATGTTACTTCTAGAAGGTCTCATAGGTCTTCATGGAACCACTCAGCTTCAGCTTCTTTGGCATTAATGGTTGGGACATAGACTTGGATTAGTGTGATACTGAATGGTTTGCCTTGGAAACAGAGACCATTCTGTCATTTTTGAGATTTCATCCAAGTACTGCATTTTGGACTTTTTGTTCACTATGAGGGCTACTCCATTTCTTCTAAGGAATTCTTACCCACAGTAGTAGATATAATGGTCATCTGAATTAAATTCACCCGTTCCCATCCATTTTAGTTCACTGATTCCTGAAATGTCGATGCTCATTCTTGCTATCTCCTGCTTGACCCATGTCCAGTTTACNCAGTAGTAGATATAATGGTCATCTGAATTAAATTCACCCGTTCCCATCCATTTTAGTTCACTGATTCCTGAAATGTCGATGCTCATTCTTGCTATCTCCTGCTTGACCCATGTCCAGTTTACCTTGATTTATGGACCTAACATTCCAGGTTCCTTTGCAGTAGTGTTCTTAGCAGCATTGGACTTTACCTTCACCACCAGATACATCCACAACTGAGAGTCATTTATGCTTTGCCCTACCCACTTCATTCTTTCTGGAACTATTAGTAATTGCCCTCCTCTCTTCCTCAATAGCATATGAGACACCTTATGACCCAGGGAGCTCATCTTATGGTGTCATATCTTTTTGCCTTCTCATACTGTTCATGGGGTTGTCATGGCAAGAGTAATGGAGGGATTTTCTATTCCCTTCTCCGGTGGACCATGTTTTGTCAAAACTCTCCAGTAAGACCCATCCATCTTGGGTGGCCCTGCACAGCGTGACTCTTAGCTTCAATGAGTTATGCCAGCCCATTCACCACAACAAGGCTGTGGTCCGTGAAGGGGATAATTATAGCACAATTCTCAAAATCAGGAAATTTGACAGAGATATAACACTATTTTCTAATCTACAGTCTATATTCCAACCTTCTCGATTATCCCAATAGAATCCTTCATGGCTTCTTTTTCTCAGGCCCCGATCTAGTCCAGAATCACAGATGGAGTTTAGCTGTTATGCCTCTCTAATCTCCTTTAATCTTCAGTGGTTCTTCAGTATTCCTTTGCCATTGTTGACTGTTGCATTTTTCAAGAGCAGAGAGGAGTTATTCCAGCCTGCCCCTGATTTGCCGATTTAACCCAGAGTTTGCCATCTCCAGGCAGGAGTAGAACATAAATGATGTTGTATCCCAGGAGTATCAGGAGGCTTCTTCATTGTTTCCTGTTTTTAGTGGTGATAACTTTGAGCTACTTCCTCTTTTTAAATTAGNTGAAATCATGTGACTTGTAGGGATGTCTTGTGCTATGATGCACACTTGGGTCTAGCTGCCACTGCCCTCAGCCCTATCTATCGCATCCTTGAAAGACTCGAAACGCAAACAGAAGACTCCCATCCCTCCTCATTTACGCTCCCACCATAGGGAAGGCCATGTCCTCCTTGTCTGTCTTTGCCTCGATTTCCTGAGAGTCAGAGTTTCTGAAGATGGGGGCCCAGCATCAATATTTTTAAAGAGAGCAGACCATTGTGATCTGCAATAAAGGGTGAACAATGTTGTGTTTAGTTTGTAAACCTTCTCAGAGAGCAAAGGTTTCTTTGTTACCCTTAATCAGGACACATCCTATAAAGTTAAGAAAGTGTAATTTGATTGTTGGGGCAGGGTATAGGATATTAGAGATAAACGGAATCGGTAGTCCAAAAGGGACAAGGACTTGTCCAGTCACTCGTCCACTCAGTGGTACAGCCAGGAAGAGCTGTATGACGCGCAGAAGTTTTAAGATGATGTCTGTGACCTTTGTTTGCTGATGTTACTTCTGTGATGGTTATGTCACATGACACAAGGGAGAGTACCCAAATGGGCTTAATCTCATCCCCAAAAGCTCTTTAAAAGCAGTGCATTTTTTTTCCAGGTAGGGGCAGGAGAAGACGTCAGGAAAACTGAAATACGAGGCAGTTTTGACAGGAGGGCAATTCTTTGTTGCCAAGATGGAAGGGGCCTTGTGGAAAGATCTTTTAATGTTATGATATAATAAGTATATATTTTGTTGTCATCCCTGATTCCTGGCAAAGAGCTTCCAAAGCCTTTATAATTTCCTGAGCGATAGGGGTGAGAAGAGTATTTCATGTTAATCGAGCCTCTTTCAGCCACACTGGAGGTTATGCTAAGGAGGTGATTCTTGACGGGCTTCTGGATAGCATAAGGATGCTGGGAGGTTCCTCTGGGATTAGAGGGTTGGGCTTTTCAATTCCATTCTCCTAACCTCCTGGAAGGAGAGAGGGACTGCCTATCAAGTTAATCACCACTAATGGTTGGTGATTTAATCAAACATGCCTCTGTAATGAAAAAGGAAGAAACTGAAGTCGCTCACTTGTATCTGACTCTTGGTGACCCCATGGACTGTCGTCGCCTGCCAGGCTCCTCCATCCATGGGATTTTCCAGGCAAGAATACTGGAGTGGGTTTCCATTTCCTTCTCTAGGGGATCATCCTGACCCAGGGATTGAACCCAGGTCTCCTGCATTAGAGGCAGACCCATTCCCGTCTGAGCCACCAGGGAATCTAGCTTCCTCTGTAATGAAACCTCCATACAAATCCAGAATCCTCTAGGTTGGTGAGCTCATCCCGCTACGCTGACTCACCCTCCAGAAGCCTACGTGCTCAGGGCTCTTCTTGGTCTCACCCTACATACCTCTTCAGGCTGCTTTCTTTTTATCATTTTTATAAACTTTATAATAAACCAGTAAACACAAGCAGTGTTTCCCTGAGTTCTGTGAGCTGTTCCAGCAGATTATCAAACCTGAGGAGAGGGTTATGGGAACCCCCCAACTTTACTGCTAGTTGGGTGGCTAGAAGTACAGGCTTGCCTGGGCTTGTTACTGGAGTCTGAAGTGGAGGCATCTTGTGGGGCTGAGCCCTTAGTCTTTGGAGTCCTCCACAGGTAAGATAGGAATTGAATTAGACTTGGACATCCAGTTGGTGTCCACAGAAAACAGGGGAATTGCTTGGTGTAGAAAACCTACAGATTTCATAACGCAGGTGCTGTCACTAGAAACAGATCACAGACCTTGAGGAGCTGAAAGTGATCCCTAACCAACAGCCAGACAAAGCCAGGAACCTTAGTTCCACAAAGGCAAAGGACTGAATTTGGCCAACAGTTACAATGAGCTCAGAAGCAATTAATGCACAGAACCTCCAAGTAAGAGCCCACCCTGGGCAGCATCTTCATTTTGGTTTTGTGAGACCCTAAGCAGAGACTCCAGCCCAGTTCTTCTGAGCTTCTGATCCGTAGAATTGAGATGGTGATTTTTCAAGCTCCTGAGTTTGTGGCAATCTGTTATGTAGCCAAAGAAATCCACTATACTTGGATCTTGGAGCCTTTTGCCTTCACAGCATTCGGTATCTTCATAGACTGACAGATAGCTGGTTCTTCTGTGTTGCTCATGAGGGTGCAGGGTTTAGAGAGGTGAAGGAATTTGAGCTGAGCTATCATTTCTTTTAGTGAAAGCCATTGTTGAGTGGCTACCAGGAGCCAGGCATTGTAACTGCGTTTTGCTTTTGTTACTTGCTTCTCAGTCACTATACATAAAGTGTATGGAATTTCCCATTTTACAGTTAAAAACCCAAGGCCCACTATGGCACCTAAGTGGCCCTGGACATGCTGTTGGTAAGTGCAGAAGTTCACATCAGGTCTGTCTGGCCCCGTGGTTTTGTGCTGATGACGCCAAATGCTTTTGTATTAGTTTGGTAAGGCTACTCCAGCAGAGTGCCACAAACCAAATGATTTAAACAACAGAAATGTATCTCCCAGTTGTGGAGGCTAGAAGTCCAAGATCAAAGTCTCAGCAGGGCTGGCTTCCTCTGATAGCTATGATGGAAGGTTCTGTTCCATGCCTCCTCCTCTTTCTTAAAAAATTTATTTCATATTAAAAAATATATTTACTTATCTTTGGCTGCATTGGGTCTCAGCTGCAGCGCAACGGGATATTTGTTGCAGCCTGTGTGCTTCTCCCTAGCTGTGGTTCCAGAGTGCAAGAGCTCTGCAGATGCCGTGCTCTGGCTTAGGTGTCCTGTGACATCAGGGATCTCAGTTCCCCAACCAGGGATCAAACCTATGTGCCCTGCACTGGAAGGTGGATTCTCAGCCACTGGAGATTCTGGTGGTTTGCTGTCAGTCATTCCATTCCTCGGCTTGTAGAAGCATTGCCCTGATCTTGCCGTCACGTGGCATTCTCCCTGTGTGCATCTGCTCTGTGTTCACATTTCCTGGTTATACATGGACTCAGTCGTATTGGATTAGTGCCCACCCCAGCGACCTCCACCTGGGGCAGACCTCAGCTGCAGTGCTTCAGGCACACGCCAGTGTGCAGATGTGTGTTGCCTTGCCCCCTTAATCCTAGAGGTGGAGATTGACATCATCGGGATCCAGGCCCTAGCAGAGGGATTAAAGGGAACCCTGGGTTTCTTTTTCTGCCCTTTCAGTCTTCCTATTCCTTATCACTCCATCCCATGCCTCCTGGCGGTCTCTGTCTCCTCAGATCTCCGTGAGAGGAAGTTGTCAAACCCTTCCAACCTGTTGCCCCTGCTTTGCGATCGATCCTGCTTGGTCTCTGCAGTGTCACCTAGAGCCCGCCAGTTCCCACCGGGTGAGTCCTGCTGGTGGGGAAGGGACGGGGTGGGTGGAGGTGTGACGGCATTGATGGGGCTTCCTGTGACAATGGGGCCCAGGCTACAAGTCAGAAAACGCCTGCTGCCATCACTTTTCTTGCTTGTTTCTTCTTTTACCAGAGGTGAGCTTATCCACAGGGGGAAAAAAAAAACCACTGCCATTTGTGAACCTTATATCGTGAGCCAGGCTGTGTTCTAGGGACTTTATATACAATACCTCACTTTATTTTCCTTATGTTACTCAGTGTTTTATAGTTTCCAAAGTATATTTTCTCATCTGAACTCCACTGCATCCTTTGGAGAGTTTATTTCCACTTTTGGATGGGAAGTCACTAGACTGATGTCACCGATATGTAATATAGGTAGGACTGAAACCTAGATCACAGAGGCAGCCAGGCTTTCCCGTGGGAACAACTGAAGGTTCCTCCTGTCCTGTGGAACCTTTCAGAATGTGCCCCCTTCTAAGGCCCCGGTGGAAGACAACCACATCTACGAGCCCTGCCCCATCCTCTCTCACCTACATTGATGCAGGCACGCACATGAGCCCTGTGATCTCACTTTTGGGAAGAAACCATGACATGAATTTGATAGGCTCTCTTGAGTGTTCTACGTCCTCCCCATCAGCACGTACCACCCTCTGCTCCCAAGAGACCCATCCCAGGTATGCCTCAGCCCAGGGCTGTCACAGTTCCTAGCTGGTGCTTCTGTCTTGAGTCTTTGCTATCTATTCTTTGTGGAGCACAGGTCTGGCGTGCAGTGGGTGCTCTGTGAAGAATGGTGGTGATCTGTTTTTATGTATTAGAAAACTACTGCTGCATAACTAATTACCCAAAAATTGGCAGCTTGCAACAACATGTATGTGCTATCTCCTGGTTTCTGTGGGACAGAAATGCAGGCAAGATTTAACTGGGTGCTTCTGGCTTAGTCTCTTATGAGGTGGCCGTCAAGCTGTCACCCCAGTCCTGCCATCGTCTGGGGCTGGGGGTCTACTTCCTGGTTCATTCCTGGGATGGGGCTGTTCATAGGCCTCACTTGCTTCTGGCAGGAGGCTTGGATTCCCACGCCACGCAGGCCTCCCCACTGAGCTTCCCGATGGTCCTCCGAACAAGGCAGCTGGCTTCTTCTAGAGCTAGTGACTTGAGAGGGAGCCCAAGGCAGAAGGTGCAGTCTGCTGTTACCTAGTCTCAGGTGTGACGTGTTATCGCTTCTGCCTGTCCTGTAGACCTCATTGGTCAGTGCTAGGATGGTGTGGGAGAGACTAAGCAAGGGGTGGGGTCATTGGGAGCTGTCTTGCAGGCCTAGCTGCACAATTTGTCTGTGCAAGTATTTAGTATTTTCAGAGAACTTCTCATACATGTCTCATTAAAAAAATTTTTTTATCCTCATGGATTTAATCTCATTTTCCCAGTAAATTAAAATCCTGTCAAAGGAAGAGAATGTCACATTTCTACATCACTTGCCCCTTGCTGCCCCCAGTCCTCCCAACGCACACTAGTAAACAAAACAAAATACACTGAGCTTTTATGGATTTGGAAAGAGTATTTTTGCATGAATTAGGTAGGCTGCTTTTCTTTTGGCCTCTGTGAAATGGGATGCAGAGGAGAAAGGGCTGGACCAGATGTTCCCTAAGGACCCTTCCAGCTGCAAGATCTTGTTCTAAAGTGGATGGGACTGTCCCCATGTGACAGGTGCAAAAACCAAGGCAGAGAAGGGAGGCAACCCAGCTCCCCCAGTGAAGTCTGTGGCAAAGCTGGGAGCTGAACAGCAGCCTCAGGACTCTTGGGACTGGTTAAATCCGAGCCAGCCAGCACTTTACCTGGTGTCTTAGTAGTGTTACTAGTACTACTAGTTCTCTGACCACCACCACCACTACCTCTGCCATTCGTTCCATACTTATAGTTGTCACATCCGTTTCAAGGGTTTCATGAGTCACAATAATCCTAGGCCATAGGAATGATTCTCATTTCCCAGGGAACTGACCTAACCTTCAGTGAGTTTTTCCCAAATGATTGTCCCCAAGTCACCAAGGAATGAGTAGAAGCAAGGGTGTGACATTTCGAGGCTGGGGGGAGGGTGTAGGGAAGCAGGACGCACCAGACGCTGGGGGCCTTCCTCCCAGCCTCCCCTCCCCTCCCTTCCCCCTGGAACCATCTGGCAAGGCAGCTGCACTACCAGCATCTGCCATCACCCCATCACCGTATGCTGAGAGGGTGAAGTGACCCCTAGGGACCCCTGTGTGCAGGATGACTTGGACTCTGGAACTGTCTGACTGTGTCTCATGTGGGTGGACTGCTACACTCTGAGCCAAATACAAGACAGGGAAGAAAATGTAATGTACTCCTTTATAGAAAATGTGACTTCAGGCTGCAGAAGCAGCTGTCAGTGTGGTGGGCTGAGACAGGAGTAAGGCCTCCAAATGCACTCTCTGGGTGGCCATCCTCCCCTCCCCAAGCCGGCCTTAGGACAAGGCTAAGTCTTTGCCGTTCCTTCACAGACCCTGGGCCTCCTCTCCTCCTGTCTCAGAATGTTCACCTCTCATTCCCTGGATTTAGACTGCTCATCTTGCCCTCCTCCTTGACATGCTCTGGCCTACCAAACAAAGGCCTGAGTGCATGCGTGTTAAGTTGCTCCAGTCATGTCCAACTCTGTGCGACCCCATGGACTCCAGCCCCCCGCCCAGGCTCCTCTGTCCATGGGATTCTCCAGGCAAGAATACTGGAGTGGGTTGCCGTGCCCTCCTCCAGGGGCTTGGCCCAATCCAGGGATTGAACCCATGTCTCTTACATCCCCTGCATTGGCAGGCGGGTCCTTTACACCAGCACCACCCAGGAAGCCCTTAGTAGCAGCCCTGAAAACTTCCAAAAGAAATTCCATCTTCTCCCTGAGGCCAGGGGCTCTGAACACAGAGGTCTGCTGATTCACTCGAGAGACTGTTAAAAGAAGAAAATTAACCTTGTTATGCTCGGGAGTCTTTTCCAGTGAAGAGAAGGCAAAACTTCACAGCTCACTACATCATCTTTCACGTATTTCTTCCAGACACCTTATACTTCCGGAATTACTCTCCCAATCTCATGTGCAGGAAACTGAGGCTTGGAGAGGTTCAGCAACGAGCCCAGGTTAGACGATCAGTGAGCAACAGAGTCAGGATTTGCACTCAGGCATGTGCAGCCTGACCCACCAGCTGTGGGCCTGACAGCAGTGAGCACCTATCACACACTAGGCTAGACACCTTCTGGCTTTGATTTTAAGCCTTGCAACAACCTTGTGAGATAGGTTTTGGGGGCCACTTTATGGACGAGGAAACTGGCTCAGCAAGGTTAAGTAACTTGCCCAAGGACACAGAGCTTAGCCTTGGCAGGAATCAAGACATTTGGAATGCCCTTGTAGGGCCTCCCTTCCTCCAGTCTTCAGGGCCAAGAGGCAGATCCAAGCTCTAGGTGCTCCAGATTAGAACAGCCCTTAGTGAGACTCCACGGTTGCACCAGAGGGATGCAGGGTGGATCCAGGACCGCATGTCCTTCCCTTCCGCTCAGGGCTGCATCACCACACCTGCCCCGAGACCAGCAGGCCCATCTCCCTGCCCCTTCAGCCATGGTTGTGACAGTCACCACAGATTCCCTGGAGAAGGAACACTCCAGTGTTCTTCCCTGAAAAACCCCATGGACAGAGGAGCCTGGTGGGCTGCAGTCCATGGGGTCACGAAAGAGTCAGACCCGACTAAAGCAACTAAACAGCAGCAGCACAGGAAGCCTAGGACAGCTGGGGCGTCACACAGCCCCCTGCCTTTCACTCTGACACCCCCTTTTCTGATCTCTCCTCCCCTTTCCAGATTCTACAGTATTTCCCTGCTGGTCCCTGGAATTGGTGTCAGCAATTCCCTCTGTGTGCTTAGCCTTTGAATGTTGAGTGCTCTCGCCTCCATAATCAGATTACATGTTTTGCCATGGGGGCACTATTGGACGAGATGGATTGTCCTCTCGTGGGACTGTTCTGTGCTTTGCAGGGCTTTTAGCATCGTTGGCCCCTCTGCACACTAAATGCCAGTGAGAGGACAATGAACCTCTCAGTGACTTGACTCTCCTGAAGGACCGTGTTCACCTGCACTTCTGTCAAGTGGTTTCTATCCAACAGCAGCCCTTCCCTACTGGGCCTGCTCTCCTTGCTCCTTATTGCTGCCTCCAGATCACTCTGCCTGCCTTCTCCCTAACTGCTCTGAACTAAATGTAAATTGCACGTCATTAGAACTCTTCCCCTTCTGATCACCACCATCTACTGATCTCTAGGTCCTCCCTCTAATTCCTTGTAGAGGGGGCCCTGGTTCCCTCTCCAACACCACTCCTCTCTAATTCCTGGTGACCCTAACATTTCCGTAGATGAGACCTCTGGGACGTCTCTGGCAGTCCATTGGTTAAGATTCTGAGCTTCCACTGCAAGGGACCCAGGTTCAATCCCTGGTCAGGGAACTAAGATCTCACATGCTGAGTGGTGTGGCCAAAAAAAAAAAAAAGCTTTTTAGCAATGAGCCTTCCAAGGCCCTGTCTCCCAGGTCCTTCCCTTAATTTTCTCTAATGGCTGTATCTGCTATCTTACTTCAGACACTCACTCCCCTGGTCTCATCCTAGAAGGTGTCATTAAGGGAACTGCAGCCTTTCCCTAAAGTCAGTTTCAGTTGTCCCGTATTTCGTTCATCACTTTCTATTTTTCCAGTTCCTGTCTGAACTTCTAAAATCCTTCACCACACCAGGGCCGCACTGCATGGGACCATCTGCCTTCCGCTGGTTCCTCATGCCTTCTCTAGGTGTGTTCTTGCCGCAGGGCATTTGCTCTGCTCTTCCCCAGATACCTATGGGTTAGGTAACTCCTCACCTCCTTTTGAAGCTCTGCTCCAGTAGCATCCTTCACAGTGGGACTTCCCTGGGGACCCTCCCCCTGATATTACTACTACTCATTCTCTTTTGGTTTATTTGTCTCCATTGTACTTAACACTAAGATAATATAGATTTTCATTTTTATTTATTCCTCTAGGGTGGATGTTTTATGAGGGCTGGGAGTTTTGTTCACTGTAACCCAGTGCCTAGAACAGTGCTTGGCACACAGATGGTTATCCATAAATATTTGTTGAAGGGAAAAAATGTGCTAGGGCTGCATTCTGAACTCAGTCCAGTCAAAGTTCCTCCTCCTACTCCATGTTCTTTCAAAATGAACTCTGGTTAGGGGTTCGACTGTGAAAGCTACTGAGATAGTAGCTTTTCTCAGGATATGGGGAGGAGCATAGGGAAGGGACACCAGGAGACACCCAGATGTGAGTCACTGGCAAAATAGTACCAACTGCAGTTTTGAGCAAAGGTGAAAATTCAGAGGGTTTGCTGATCCCACGAAGGCACAGAGCCAGTCTCACTGCTGCTTTATTCTGTTCTCGCTCTTCCCTTCTTCATCTCCCTGTCTTCCCTATTCGATTTATTGTTCTATTTTTCTTTCCTCTTTCCCTCTCTCCCTCACATTTTCTTACCTCTCACTCTTTGACCCCTTTTCTCCTCTCCTTAGCTTTCTCAAAGAACAGAGCACATTATTTTTTTGGAAAGANGAGCCAGTCTCACTGCTGCTTTATTCTGTTCTCGCTCTTCCCTTCTTCATCTCCCTGTCTTCCCTATTCGATTTATTGTTCTACTTTTCTTTCCTCTTTCCCTCTCTCCCTCACATTTTCTTACCTCTCACTCTTTGACCCCTTTTCTCCTCTCCTTAGCTTTCTCAAAGAACAGAGCACATTATTTTTTTGGAAAGAATTTTAATTTTTACAACGTGGGAAGAATGAAATTGCCCCCTTTCTGGAAATTCCCTTGAGCACCCTGCTCTTTAATGAAATAAATGGCCTGGAGGAAGATGTGGTGAGTGGAGGGTGGCTGGTGGGTCTGTCGTGCTGAGATTCTTTCTCCCTCCCTGTTTGGCCTCTGATGTCCTTGGGAGATGGACAGGGCAGGGCAAACTTACCACTGGTCCTGGGACCTGTGCTACTTCTGGAAAGAAAGAAATGACAACCTAGGGATGCTGAAGAAATTTGAAAGCCCTCCTGACAGTGAATCTTGCAGCTGGTAGAAAAGCATAACCTTGAAAGCCAGGGTTTCATTTCCTTGGATAAGTTGGCCTAAAGGATGCTGGTTTCCCTGCCTTCTCAATGAGTTAGGCTCCAACTGTTGCAAGTGGTGGAACCAAGGGGTATAGTTCTGATGGTGGGGCCCCCACCCCGCCAGGGGAAAGTGACGGGGCCCAGGAATGTGCACCACACAGAATCTGGTGGGCTTCATCTGGATGTGTATGCAGTAGCAAAGGAAGAATAAGGACCGGTCTCCAGTGAACCTGAGTGCAAATCTTTGCTGTGTTATTTTCTGCCTCTGAAGCCATGCTCATGTTACTTAACTGCTTTGTGCCTTAGTTTCCTCTTCTATCGAGAGGAGACAGGGATTGGAGATGATGCGATAACGGTAATGAGGGCAGTGATGCAGATGAAGGGGAATTAGCACGTTTACTCTGTGCCAGAACTGTTCTAAGTGTGCCCATTAGAGCCCATGAAGTGCCCAGAATACTGTTTGGCACATAATGGCCATTTAATACATTTTAGGTAGCATTATATGCAGCGCTGTGTAGCACAGTCACTTGGGGACGTGACTCTTTAAGAAACATGGTTATTTGAAGTCATTTCTCTGTGGTGAAATGGAGAAGTTCAGCTTCCCTGGAACCTTGATAGAGAAAAGAGTATTCATCTAGGTGGATTAGGTTATGGGTGCAGAAAGAAACAACTACAAAATCTCAATAGCTTTACCCAACAGAAAAGTATTTCTCGCTACATGTCAAGGGTGGGGGGTCAACCCAAATTCTGCTGATCNGTTCAGCTTCCCTGGAACCTTGATAGAGAAAAGAGTATTCATCTAGGTGGATTAGGTTATGGGTGCAGAAAGAAACAACTACAAAATCTCAATAGCTTTACCCAACAGAAAAGTATTTCTCGCTACATGTCAAGGGTGGGGGGTCAACCCAAATTCTGCTGATCATTGTCACTCAGAGCTGTGGGCTGATGGCTACTCCATCTTGAAATCTTGAAATTGTTTCCATAATTACCAAGTCAGAAAGAAAGGAAGACTGGAATACAGATGCAGCAATTAAATGCTTCTGTTCAGAAGTTATCCATGCCTCTCTTGCTCTCATGTGTTTGGCCAAAGCAAGTCACTTGGCCACACATAACTTGAATGTGGTGGAGAAATACAATCTACCATGCATATATTCCAGGAGAATGAAAGCATTTAACAGCTCAATGACATGGACCCTAATGACCACCATAGAAGGTCATGCTCTGGATGGTGGATGTTAATGTCATTGTTTATAAAGAATGGATAAGAGCTACCATGAGCTGAGTACCTAGTATATGATAGGAATGTGCCAAGGACTTAGCATCCATGTATCAGCTAATCATAATCTCCTTATGGTAAGGTAGAAATGGAGACTCAGGCATGTTTCCTAACAAAGGCATCACAGGTATTAAGGATAGCATGAACACGGTCTGCGCAGGTTTTCTGGATTTACAGAGAAATCCTTAAAAAAGAACAGTGTACTAGGAGACTCAGAGACTGGTTTCTAGTCCCACTGCCTAATTTTTAAAGTCTGAGCCTGTGTGAGGATGGCAAACATGTCTTGAGTGTCAACTCTGACAGATTTGTGTTGGCTGCTGGAGAGCTGCAGTAAGAAGGCTTTCCAATGGGAAAGAGTGAGATTGATTAACAACAGTGTCTGCTGTGGGCACTGGGTGGGTGGCAGCATGAAAAACAGGTGTCTGCCATCTCTGGGCATATTTCTTAACTTCTCTGTGTTCCAGTTACATCACGTACGAAGCAAGGTTAATGAAACTTGCGTGAGGGAAGGTAGTAGATTGTTCAGGATGGTTTCTTGATGTCTTCAGAGCCCACCAAAATGTGTGTTCCTAGCTGCAAATATTGCAACTTATTGTATGCACACTGTTCCATCATGAAGTCATGAGAATCAATTTATATGTGTGGGATGGGACTGAGGAAGGCAATTCAGACTGAGTCATTGAAAACTGCCCCTAAGGCGAGTTGAGCTGGAGGCCTTTGACAGGAAGAATGAATCACTTATTGGCAGCTAAGGGAACCAATCATCACTGTCCTACCAGACTTCTGTGAACTGGGCACGCCTCCTAGTCTTTAAATCCAAGGGCTCTGTTTCTCAGTCTGGGATGATATGTTGGGGAGATTCACATCCTCAGATAAACATCTCATCTTTTCAGCAGTGATTTAGGGAATATGAGCAATGTATTTTTCTTAAGATAGGCAAGGTGGATTAGGATCCAAATGGAAAATAGATGACACACTCAGAGATTTAATCAGAGATTTTAATATTCTTTTAAAAGATACAGTGAAGCGTACTATAAATTGTAAGTATTTTTTGAACAAAAATAGATTTGAACTGAGCAGTGCCAAACCAGAAGTGATGATTAGGAGTCTTCCACCAATGAGGTTTCCCTAGTGGCTCAGATGGTAAAGAATCTATCTGCAATGCAGGAGACCTGGGTTCAATCCCTGGGTTGGGAAGATCCCCTGGAGAAGGGAACAGCTACTCCAGTATTCTTGCCTGGAGAACTCTATGGACAGAGGAGCCTGGCGGGCTACAGTCTGTGGGGTCCCAAAGAGTCACACATGACTGAACGACTTTCATTTTCACTTTCCACCAGCAGGAGCTAGAGAAAAGACTTAAAGAGAAAAGACAGAAGCAAAGCAAGGACATTATTTGGCTGGGTATAGCCTGAGCTTTGTTTGGGAAATGCTAAAGGCAATGTCACCCCACTCCAGTACTCCTGCCTGGAAAATCCCATGGACAGAGGAGCCTGGTGGGCTGCAGTCCATGGGATTGTTAAGAGTCAGACACGACTGAGCGACTTCACTTTCACTTTTCACTTTCATGCATTGGAGAAGGAAATGGCAACCCACTCCAGTGTTCTTGCCTGGAGAATCCCAGGGACGGGAGAGCCTGGTGGGCTGCCGTCTATGGGGTTGCACAGGGTCGGACACGACTGAAGCGACTTAGCAGCAGCAGCTGGCTATTTGTGATTGTGCTTGGATTTTTATTTTTTTAACTTTGAAGCATGTATTGGCAGAGATTTCGGTTTGCATGCATAGGCTGATGGGATATTAGAACCAACTTGTTCTAATATCCTCCTTGTATCATTTAACAGTTCTATTTACAGACATGTGGTCAGGATTAAGGAAGCCAACAAGGGGTGGTGAGATGCTCAGGGATTAGCAAGGAGCAGGAGAACTCCATCACTTGTAGGCCCTCAGGGTGAAGGTTGGGAGTCACTAAATGATGATGATGGTCCTTTTAGAGCTCTTTTAAGAATGTACGTATGTATTTATTTTTGGCTGTGCCGAGTCTTTGCTGTTGCATGGGCTTTTGTCTAGTTGCGGTGCACAGGATTCTCATTGTGGTGGCTTTTCCTGCTGAGGAGCACTGGCTCTAGGGCACACGGGCCCTAGCAGTTGTGGCCCGTGGGCTCTAGAGCACAGGCTTAGTAGCTGTGGTGCACTGATTTAGGTCTCTGTGGCACGTGGAGGCTTAGTTACTCAGCAGTATGTGGGATCTTCCTGGATCGGGGATGGAACCCATGTCTCCTGCCTTGGCAGGTAGATCCATTACTGCTGAGCCAGCAGGAGTGCTCTTGTTGTTGGTGTGCCTGCTTTAGAAAAATTTATCTTCTTTTCTCTTTAACAAAATAGGCCATTCCAGCCCACCATTTGAACTGACAACCTCTGCTTCCAGTTCTGCCTGTGTTGTCCTGGAAACCCGTCTAAGCTTCTGGGCCAGAACAGGGGTGTTGTCCTATTTTCTTCTCTTGGTACCACTCTCCCACCAAAAGCCACACAGTCCTCTTGACCTCAGAGCAGATGCCTCCATGAGAGTGAAAGAAGAAAGGTTTTTAACTGCATTGCCAACTATGGCAGCCTGTAGCCGTATGTGGCTGTTTATGAAATTAATTACCCACTCATCTGATGATGGACACTTAGGTTGCTTTCATATCTTGTTTATTGTAAATAATGATACTATGAACACTGGTGTATGTATATCTTTTTGAATTAGTGTTTTTGTTTTCTTTGGTTAAATACCTAGGTGTGGAATTGCTGGATACTCCAGTGTTCTTGCCTGGAGAATCCCAGGGGATGGGGGAGCCTGATGGGCTGCCATCTATGGGGTTACACAGAGTCAGACATGACTGAAGCGACTTAGCAGCAGCAGCAACATGGTAGTTATATTTTTAATTTTTTGAGGAAACTCCATACAGTGTGCGAGGGTTCCCTTTTCTCCTAATTCTTGCCAGCACTTGTGATTTCTTGTCTTTTTGACAATAGCCATGCTGACAGGTATGAGGTGATACCTCATTGTGGGATATATACCCAGTGGAATGTTACTCAGCCATAAAAAAGAATACAATGTTGTCATTTGTGACAATGGATGGACCTGGAAGGTATTACACTTAGTGAGAAAAAGTCAGAGAAAGAAAAATACTATATGTTTTCACTTGTAGAATTTAAAAAAAAAAGAGAATCAGACTCAGATACAAAGAACAAGCTAGTGTTACCAGGAGGGCAGGGGTGGGGGAAGGGCAAAACAAGTGGAGGGGACTAAGAGGTACAAACTACTAGGTATAAAAGAAACAAGCTACAGGGTTGTAATGCATAGCACAGGGAATATAATCAGTATTTTCTAATAACTTTGTATGAAGTAGAACCTATGAAAATATTGAACTACTGTGTTGCACACCTGAAACAAGTATTATTTTACTAGTCAACTATGCTAGACTAAATAAAATGGAAAACTTAGGTCCTGAGTCACACTAGCCACACGTCAAGGGCTCAGCAGTCACACGTGCCTTGTGGCCATTAAGCAGGATTAAGGTGTAATGCCTCCATCATCATCGGTGATTTTATTGGACAGACTGGTCTGGATTCTTGCGCACAGCCCTGGATGGCAAGATGGCTGGCAACAGGACTCTGACTTCACCCTCAGAATTCTCTCCCTGATGACAAACAACCTTCTTTGGGCTGGTACAATTTTTCTATTACATATTTTCCTGTATATCCAGCAAAATAGCAGAGATAATGATAATTGCAGCCACGTGTATTTAGTTCGTAATATGTGCTAAACAGGATGCTAAGGTTTTTAAAGACATTATGTCCTTTAATCACTTCCACAACCCTAAGGAGGACACCACTACTGTCTCTATTTTAATGCTGCAAAAACTGAGGCTCAGAGAAATTAAGTGACCACACAGCTATTCAGTTATACTATATGAAACTGCCAATGTTTATCTTTTTTTTTTAAAGAAAATAGAAATTTTATATTGTTAAACTTCATAGTGATTGGCGGAGTCAGATTTGGAATCCAGTTTCATTGTCAAGGTCAGGGTGACTGAGCCTTTTTAAGGGACCACCTGGAACGCTGCTTTCTTAGGACTGTTCAAGTATTAAGTGAAATAACACTGATTCTGTTCCTGGTGCTTGGTTGGGCTCATGAAATTATACTTCTTTTTGTTTTTTCACCCTTTGATCAGTCCCGCTGTCTCGGGAGGCAGAGCACAGCTGTCTAAGCAGATAGGGCCAGTGAGACTGGGAGGAGGGGGCCTCTGCCATTGACCAGATTCCCTCCCAGGGACCTGGAAAAGTTCATCTTCCTCGCCAAGACCTCCTCACCCTTCCCTCTGCCACTCCTGCCCCTATCTCTCACAGAGCCTGTTCTGCTCAGAAGGGTCAGGGTCATTTCCTCTGGGTCTTGAGCAGAGGGAGGGGTGATGAACACTGGCCCTTCCTATCCTTCATGCCCTCAACAGCCCCAGAACATGCATTTCATCAGCACACCCCTCCCGAGGAAGCGCTGGCTGCGGCGGTGAGCACGTCAGCTGGTTCTGTAAGCCGTGCCCCAGACCTCCTGCACGCTGTAACCCTGTTTTCATGATTGTTTCTGGCAAGGAGACTGATCTGAAATTCCTCCCTCTTTTATTTGGCAAGAGAGGAGAGAAGTCCGGCTTGGCTGAGGGGCCTGATGTTTGGGTAGGGTTTTAGGACCTGAGGGGTAATTTCCATTCGCACAAGAAACCTTCCTCTCTCTAAAGCAATAGTATAGGGCTGCTGGTTTTAGCAGATGAAGCTACAGGATACCCAGTTAAATTTGAATTTTAGATAAACAACAGATAATTTTTTAGTAAGCATATAAACCATGCAATATTTGGAATGCACTTTTACTAAAATTGTTTGTGGTTTATCTGAAATCCAGATTTACCTGGACATCCTGTTTTATTTAGCTGCCTTCCAATAGTAGGACTTCTGTCCATCCTTTAGGTACCAGGTCATTATAATGATGTTAAGGATGTGTTGTTGTTGTTTTAGTTGCTAAGTCACGTCTGCATGGACTGTAGCCCACCAGGCTCCTCTGTCCATGGAATTTCCCAGGCAAGAATACTGGAATGTGTTGCCATTTCCTTCTCCAGGGGATCTTCCTGACCCAAGGATTGAACCTGTGTCTCCTGCATTGGCAGGCTGATTCTTTACCACTGAGTCACCTGGGAAACCTGTTAAGGATGCTTAGGACTGAAGAAAACTAGCTCTAGTTTTCACCAGATACACCCTACTTTCATATTGAGAGCATCTCATGGGAGGGGCAGAGTGGAATGACTTAGACTATGGTTCTATGTGGTCTGTGGCCCAGCAGCAATCAGCGTCACCTGGTACTTGGTAGAAAAGCACATCCTTGGGCCCCACTTGGACCTCTTGAATCAGTCTGGGGGGTGCCTGGCACACTGTGTGTAACAAATCCTCCACTTGCTGCTNTGATGCGAAGAGCTGACTCATTGGAAAAGACTCTGATGCTGGGAAAGATTGAAGGCAGGAGGAGAAGGAAACGACAGAGGATGAGATGGTTGGATGGCAGCACCGACTCAATGGACATGGATTTGGGTAAACTCTGGGAGTTGGTGGTGGACAGGGAGGCATGGTGTGCTGTGGTTCATGGGGTCGCAAAGAGTTGGACACGACTGATCAACTGAATTGAACTCATACTTCTCAGAGCTATTAGGTAGTTCGAATGAGATATTTTATCTTTAAGGTGCTTTAATTGCCAATGTCTGGAGAAACACACTCATTATTCTTTGAAGGGACTTTTGTAAGACATCACTGACCACAAATATGTTCACCCTGCATGAAATCCTTCCCATCACACTTGTCACTGCTTTAAATTCCACTAATTAGAGATTTATTTAGGTTAACAAGCTTCTGTTTTAAAATGCAGATACCCGCGGGACTAGTTATCAGTTAGTGTAGCCAGAGAAAGCCCAGGAAAATCTCTTGGGGCCTGTTTTTTTATGCCTCATATACTAAGACTCCTGTTAGTCCCCAGACTCTTGGCAGAATTACTAGAAGTCTTTTAGGCAGGGCTGTTGATTACAGTTGAAAAAACTGNCTAGTTATCAGTTAGTGTAGCCAGAGAAAGCCCAGGAAAATCTCTTGGGGCCTGTTTTTTTATGCCTCATATACTAAGACTCCTGTTAGTCCCCAGACTCTTGGCAGAATTACTAGAAGTCTTTTAGGCAGGGCTGTTGATTACAGTTGAAAAAACTGCCTCGCACAACTCTAGGGGGCAGTGTCAGCTTCATTGATTTGTGTTGTTGCACAATTTTCCAGCATACGGTTATAAATGTACAGATCTGATCACTCTGTGGGTCTGTACAGAGACAGCCTCTAGCTTAGAAATGTAAACCTTTTTGTTTTGATGACGTATGGGTCAGTTTGAACTTAAAGTGTGACTGATGAGTTAGAATGAAATGGACAAGTAGGCCAGCTGGACAAATTGGTGGCCTTGATAAGAACCAGAGCTTCAAGCAGCCCATCAAAGCGGGAGGTTGCAACTCTTGGGACAGGTGACACGCCACCTCTCACTACTCCATCTCCAGAGAGGATGTCTGTGTATTGGAGGGGGTGTGGGGTGTGGGGATGCCCCTCCCCTAGTGGGAAAATTCAAGCCTGCATCTGAGAGAAGCAAGAGGGTGTAGACTAGGTTAGGAAGCAGGTGTGGCCCTAGGCCACAGCTGTGGGATTGGGGTAAGTGGCCTGAATGCTCTCTACCTCTGTTTCTACTTTTGACATGTGGAGAGAGAATCATAGTGTGCACCTCTGAGGGTTGTTAGCGAATTAAAGAAGTGGCTGCTGCTGCTGCTGCTAAGTCACTTCAGTTGTGTCTGATTCTTTGTGACCCTGTGGACTGTAGCCCGCCACGCTCCTCTGTCCATGGAATTTTCCAGGCGAGAATACTGGAGTAGGTTGCCATTCCTTTCTCCAGGGGATCTTCCCTACTCAGGGATTGAACTCGCATCTCTTACATCTCCCGCCCTGACAGACAGGTTCTTTACCACTAGCGCCACCTGAAGGAGTGTCTGGCACTGGTATACAAGGGATACTGTTAGTTGTGCTCGTTAGTCCAACAGACTGGGGAAGAGACTCATGCTGAATGCTGTTGGGGGAGGCTGGATGCGACACCATGTCTCCAGTAGAGAATCGCCTTTTCCTACCTTCTGGTTAAAGGGTGATGAGAGACAGTGATAAAGTAAGATCATGGGCTAATCTTAAAAAAGAAAAGAAAAGTTTGCATTGTGTGTGTATTTGTGTGTGTTTCTTGTCATTGGCCTCTCAGAACATAAAAGAACCTGAATAGTTAGGGAGTTTGGGATGGATATGTACACACTGCTATACTTAACACGGATAACCAGCAAGGGCCTATAGCACAGCACATGGTACTCTGCTCAGCATTATGTGGCAGCCTGAGGGGAGGGGAGAATGGATACCTGGATACCTATGGCTGAGTCCCTCTGGTGTGTACCTGAAACTATCACAACATTGTTAATCAGCTGCAAACCAATATAAAATAAAAAGTTTAAAAAAAATTGCATCAGCTGTCTATCCAGGTGTGTGAACAGCTTCCATATGTCACTAACCCTGTTACTCACACCTCTTTGTGTTTAGTGAGTCAGCTTAGCTGGAGTCTGGATGAAAGGGTGAGTGACAGGAAGGGGTAGTTCAAGTTAGGAAGCACCCATGAAAGCCCAAAGCAGAGACTTTGGTCTAAACCAGCCCCTCAAGGATCCAGGACTTGGAGGGGTGGGGGACTGGAAACATGAGGATACACAGGAAGGAAAATAACTGAGACAAAGTGCCTAATTTAAACCTTTGCTCACTCCTACAGCTGGCTTTGATTCTCTCCCAACCCCAACTTCTTTCTTTTTTAATTTTTCTTGGCTGAACTTTGAGCAAAAAGTCAGAAGCAAAGAGAATTGGCTGAAGAAAGATTCAATATTTGATCTGCATAATATGGTCTAAATATTTTTGTGTCTTGGATCTCTATTTTTAGATAAGAGATCTCTTCTGCTAGGAGGCTGTATGACTGATTCTGAAGAGTTCGCTCAAAATGCAGAGCTAATTTATGCACTGCCTGTTTGGGGGATAATCTGACTTAACTGGTGATCTGGTTCTTGCTTCTTGGCTCCAGAAGAACCCAGGATTCCTTGGCTTATGGAAACTTCTCCACATTCCACAGACCAAACCATTTCTCCCTGAGAGAGCATTACAAATGGAAGGTCCCAGAATGACTCCAGTGACCTCACAGAGCAAGTTCTCTCAGTAGCAGGATTTGGGTTTGGACATGTGACCCAAATTTCCATCATCCATCTTAATACACTGAAAAAATTGGCTAGCTCAGCCACTCTACCATTCTGTTGAAAACTTACATATTTTTCCTAGCTCTTGGGTTCCCAAAGCCAGAATGTAGCTTTTCCCTAGCAGCTCACCCAGTTCAGTTCAGTTCAGTTGCTCAGTCATGTCCGACTCTTTGCGATCCCATGAATTGCAGCATACCAGGCCTCCCTGTCCATCACCAACTCACCAGAGTTCACTCAGACTCACGCCCATCGAGTCCGTGATGCCATCCAGCCATCTCATCTTCTGTCGTCCCCTTCTCCTTCTGCCCCCAATCCTTCCCAGCATCAGGATCTTTTCCAATGAGTCAACTCTTCACATGAGGTGGCCAAAGTACTGGAATTTCAGCTTTAGCATCATTCCTTCCAAAGAAATCTCAGGGCTCATCTCCTTCAGAATGTACTGGTTGGATCTCCTTGTAGTCCAAGGGACTCTCAAGAGTCTTTCCAACACCACAGTTCAAAAGTGTCAATTCTTCAGCGCTCAGCCTTCTTCACAATCCAACTCTCACATCCATACATGAACACAGGAAAAACCATGGCCTTGACTAGACGGACCTTAGTCAGCAAAGTAATGTCTCTACTTTTGAATATGCTATCTAGGTTGGTCATAACTTTTCTTCCAAGGAGTAAGCGTCTTTTAATTTCATGGCTGCAGTCACCATCTGCAGTGATTTTGGAGTCCCAAAAAATAAAGCCTGACACTGTTTCCACTGTTTCCTCATCTATTTCTCATGAAGTGATGGGACTGGATGCCATGATCTTCATTTTCTGAATGTTGAGCTTTAAGCCAACTTTTTCACTCTCCTCTTTCACTTTCATCAAGAGGCTTTTTAGTTCCTCTTCACTTTCTGCCATATGGGTGGTGCCATCTACATATCTGAGGTTATTGATATTTCTCCCGGCAATCTTGATTCCAGCTTATGTTTCTTCCAGTCCAGCGTTTCTCATAATGTACTCTGCATAGAAGTTAAATAAGCAGGGTGACAATATACAGCCTTGACGTACTCCTTTTCCTATTTGGAACCAGTCTGTTGTTCCATGTCCAGTTCTAACTGTTGCTTCCTGACCTGCATACAGATTTCTCAAGAGGCAGGTCAGGTGGTCTGGTATTCCCATCTCTTGAAGAATTTTCCACAGTTTATTGTGATCCACACAGTCCAAGGCTTTGGCATAGTCAATAAAGCAGAAAGAGATGTTTTTCTGGAACTCTCTTGCTTTTTCCATGATTCAGTGGATTTTAGCAATTTGATCTCTGGTTCCTCCGCCTTTTCTAAAACCAGCTTGGACATCAGAGAGTTCATGGTTCACGTATTGCAGCTCACCCACTGGTCAGCAAATCCTGACCTGCTAAATGTTACAAGGAGGACAAGCATCCAATTTGTCTCTGAAACTTTAGAATAAGTATACTTGAATTTCTCCTTCAGCAAGGAATGTTTAGTTCCTTCCTAGTGACCTCATCATAAATTACATCTTCTGCTCAGTCGCTCAGTTGTGGCTGACTCTTTGTGACCCCATGGACTATAGCCCACCAGGCTCCTCTGTCTATGGAATTTTCCAAGCAAGATTACTGGAGTGGGTTGCCGTTTCCTACTCCAAGATTATGTCTTAGCACCCAGTAATCCCTACATCTAGGAATAATGATTTCAAGGAACAAAATTGATTTCCCAAAGAATGATCTCCTCTTCTTAGTTCCCGAAGAATTTGAGGTAGTCAAGACCAACATTTTCTGGCTCAGATCATCGCTTACTTCATGTTGTCCTTTAATGAATTTAGCTTCAAAGACTATACTTAGCCTACTCACGCGTCTGTGGCTACTACACATATTTTAGGAATTCCTTCTTGGGATTATAATCTATACAGAGAATTCAGTGGTATGATCTTGAAACAAGTGTTCTTATCCACCTGGAGGATTAACCTTAGGGCTGGTCTTAAAATCAAGGGTCTTGACTATTTAAAAACATTAAATCCAGCCTCATAAAGGGAAAGACTTAGCCCCACTATGAAGAAGTAAGGGGACATGTCACAGACGTTGTGACACATGCTCGGTGGAACAATTCCTCAGTGCAATTCAAAAAAGGTTTTGATCAGTGGAAGCCCTGTTAGAATGAGGTCATGGGTAATCTCCTTGAAGAGCACAACCAGGCTCATGTGTGTAGGAAAGTTCTGAGATGTGCATGAATCGTACCATAAGGGGGAGGCTGTCCGGAAGCTAAGGCCAGTTTAGACTCTGTCCCTAGAAAGGCATACAAGAGTGATGATGCCTTCACGTTCTCAGCTTACTTGGCACTTCTCCCTATCCTCTACAGTTCTATCATGTCCCACTCGAGTTATGTTGGCCAACAGGGAGAGCTTGCAGATCTAAAAGGCGACCGCCTCAAAATCAGGAGTCCAGCAGACCAAAAATCTCAGAAGTGCCTAAGAGCCTTTGCCCAGTTGATGGCTCCTGTGCTGTTTCTGAAGGAGCCAGGAGAACTTCAATGCCTTCTGTGCCAAACCTTTACCCCTTATTTCTCGGGCCCAAGCCGCATTCCCTTGTGTGCACTTTCCTGTAATCCAGCAACTGGAAGGATGCAAACCACGTTTTCCAGGTTCCCTTGCCTGCTGTCTCGTGGTGAGGCTCTGCCAATGAGAGACACTGTTGGGAGCCTAGAAGATGGAATGAGGAAGCAAGGGTCTCTCTTGCAGCATCCGGTTTCTGTCATCATCCCTCAACAATGACAGAGAGCCACAGCTCAGGCCTCTTGCGGCACACCCAGCACCCGCCTCGTGGTGTCATCTTGGGTGTCCTGTCACCAGCCACAGCCACAGCGGCTCCTCTGTACTCCTGCTGCTGCTGCGGTTAAGAGGCTTCAGTCGTGTCCGACTCTGTGCAACCCCACAGACGGCAGCCCACCAGGCTCCCCCATCCCTGGGATTCTCCAGGCAAGAGCACTGGAGTGGGCTGCCATTTCCTTCTCCAACAGATGAATGTGAAAAGTGAAAGTGAAGTCGCCCAGTCGTGTCCGACTCTTAGCAATCTCATGGACTTCAGCCCACCAGGCTCCTCTGTCCATGGGATTTCCCAGGCTGGAGTACTGGAGTGGGGTGCCGTTGCCTTCTCCAGTAACTCTACCCTCTCCTATTTGCTCCCCTAATTCTGGGGCCAATACTGTTTCCTATACTTACAGATCTTTAGGTTATCTCACTTTCCCCCTTTTGCTCTTCCAACCTATGTATCAATCTCCCTGTATCAAATGCCCTCTGTTCAAAATACCCTGGTTTTGTTTTCTGTTTTCCTGATTCACCTGTTAAATGGGCCTTCTCCAAGCAAGCAGGTGATAAGAATAAAATGAATCTCAGTGATCCTGTAAGAGCCACCTATTTGCAAAGAAATGATAACAGACTTGAGGAAAATGGAAACAAGACCAAAGTCTATGGGCCACAATTATGTGACGCCTCAGCCAGAGATAAATTTTCTTTTTTTTTAAGAGATTTTGTTAGTTTTTAAAGACATGAGTTTATGGTATAATTTTCTATCTGGTTTCTGCAGCTTTAACTTGCTCTGCCAAGCTCAGAAGGAAACGGTCTGTTCAACTGTCCCATTGTTGCTTTTCTCCTCAGAAACACACCCACAACGGAGGCCGATGCTTACAGCTTGATCACAGAGCTAACTGTGCTCGTTAAGCTGCGCCATGCATTTCCCACACCCAGGCAGCCCAGGGAGCCTCCACAGGGCTGGAGCTCCTCCGGGCCTGGGCCTGTTTATCTGCATGCTCAGAAGCTCTCCCAGGATTGAACAGCTGACCCTCTTGTGCATCTTACAGTCTCTCTCTTTTCCCCAGGAGAGAAGGAATCACTTCTGTTTTATTTTCCCCCAAATGAGTCTGGAAGCAGAGATGACTGTTTCCATGTGATAAAGACTATCAACTAGTTAGATATGGTAGCTTCTATTTACTGTGGCTAGTGTACAGGCTAGTACTTTACATATGTTTCCTATCACATTATGCTTACAAATAACCTGCATTTGACAGATGAGCAGGGTCTGTCTTCTACTGCATGAGCATCTCCAGACATGAGTGTCCATGAGGGATTTGTTCTGCCGCTGTAGGAGAATTCACAATAATGAAAATTGCCATGCTTCTCTTAAAAACCCTGAGTTGAATTACTGAGGAAAGTTGCAGGATCCTTGGCATAGAGACAGAGGAGATTATTAAAAACAAGTCAGATGCTGGGTTGTCCGAGAGCACTAAAAACACATGGAAGGAGGGATTAGAGAACCCGTTCCTAATATGGGTGAATATACCACAAAGGCTACAGCACTGCAGTGGGCAAGAAAATATCACTACTATTTTTCTTTACTTCATCTTTACATTTTCAATGTGGGAGGGTATGTTTCCTGAACTATACAATGTATTTGAGAAGTAATATCTTAATGCAGTAGGTTGATTATATTGCAAGACTCTTTGTCTTCCTGTATCCAGGTTCTTTGCCATACAACTTTGTGGGGCTTTCCTACAGTGAGTGGGCTAATTTGCTCTGCCCTTGGACTCGGAGTTTGGCTTTGTGTCTTACTTTGGCCAATGTGTTGAGCATGTGAGAAGAACAAAAGCTTATCAGAGTTTGCATGATTGGGCTTGCACACTCTCTCTCTCTTGCCCTTTGCCACAGCCATGGATAATGCCGCCTGCATGAGGAAAGACCTAGTCGCTCTCTTCATCCCAGATGTCAGCCAGCTGACCATCAGACTGGGACCTGACTGGCTTACACCAGTCCAAATGACAAGAATCCTGTGGTTGAAACCAGCCCGAGTTGCTGACTTGCAAACTCGTGAGCCAAAACGATGCTTGACATTTTAAGCCACAGAATTTTGGGGTGGTTTGTAATGCATCATTAATAAATAAATTAAATCCAATAAATAATAAATAATCCAATAAATAGCGTATAACTTATGAATAACTACACATTTATCATGGGTGTGTGCTCAAAATTCTTTAAGTTATGAGATGTATGATCTCATAATCATACATTAGGATTCTACTGCTCAGATTCTCCTGTCTGCTCGGTCATGCCTATTTAGATGAGCTGCTTCTCACCATTCAAGCTCTTTTTTTTTTTTTTTTTAATATATGTATACACACTGTTACATTTATGTATTTATTTATTTTTGGCTGTGCTGGATCGTTGTTGCTGCGGGAGGGCTTTCTCTAGTTGTGGAGAGCGGGGGCTACTTTCTAGCTGCGATGCAGGGGCTTCTCACTGCGGTGACTTCTCCTGTGGGAGAGCACAGGCTCTAGGCTCCTGGGCTTCAGCAGTTGCGGCATCTTGCTGATTCTAGGGCCCCGGGGCTGAGTGGTCACAGCTTGCTCACCACTCAAATTTTAATAAATGTCACCTTTCCCAGGAAGGTTTCTCTAACTATTCCACTATTATATCAAAGGTAGATTCTACCACCCAGATCACTCTCTATCCTATAAAAAGACACTAACATCTGAAATGATTTATTATCTCTCTCCATTAGGAAGCAAACTCCACGAGGGAAAAAAAATCTTGCTCAGTGAATGAAAATGGATTTTTGAGGGTTACATGAGGATTTGGTCCTAATCTTATGTATCTTTTTTCTTTGCATCTTCTTTTCTCTTTGCTTTATTGCAAATAAGGGCCCTTTAGTATACAATATGCAATGTCATCAGAAATATATAGATGAATTGGGTTAATAATATATTGGTCCTGAGGAATCTTCAAGGGGAGTTGTTCCCATTGTTTTCATAGGTTAGTTCAGAAACAAATACAGGCAATCAGTCTTTTGTCTAATTCATAATGATTTTTACTAGTATAACTAATTCTTAGAGAACAAAATGGATGAAAGCCATTGGTAAAGGTTAAGGTTGGTTAAGGGTAAGTTGACATGTGCAAATTCTGGCCTATGAAAACCATGCCTTATAGAGATAACAAAAGAAAAATCACACTGGTAAAAGTAATAATTGGTAAACTTTGTTACAGATAGAAACTGAATGATAATTCAATTTTTATTGTCAAATCTATAGAAAATACCAGCTTTGAAATGATTTTATTTAATATAAAAAGGGGGATAAGTTGAAAAAATTTAAGTATTATACATCAAACAGATCAAGACATTAAAGGAGATTATTAGGCATTCACTTCAGGAAATTTTTAAAGAGAAAATTCATTATTAGCAACAGACTTCTCATCATAAATTTTATATTACTATACAAAAGGTAAAAAAAAAACCTTTTGTGCATTAAAAATACAATATCAAAGAGTCCACTAAGTCCAGCTTACATACGCTAGCCTTCTAAGATATTTGGCTGAATGAAAACTTGACTTTCTACAACTTGGTTTTATGTCATCAGCCTGTGAATTTTCTCTTTTCCCTCCTTGCTTTACTCATCTCTAACATCAATGTTGTTTGCCAATGCATGTGTTTGGCCAAGTCACTGGCCAAAATTTATAAACAATTTTTTTATAAATAAAAAAATTAACTTATTTATCCAATAAATTGGATGAATCCATTATTTATCCAATAATGGACAAATCATACTCCATTAGTTCCATCTGTACAGATGGCTATCTGCTATGGGGATGACCTTTCATCATTTGGAATATGATCAGAGGAGCAGCATTTGGCTCAAATGCTTATTTGGAAGAGCCGAACATCATCCTGTCACCAAGGAAAGCTCACAAACCCTGTTGTACACGTTAGCGCTCTGCTTTCCAGGGAAGTGAGATTCATTGAACTGTAGAGCTCTACACACTTTCCTCTTGGAGATGAGAAGACCGAGGCCAGGGAGAAGGGGGACGAGGCTTCACAGTTAATGAAAGGGCCCCACATTATGCAGGGTCACAGTTAATTATTAGCAGATCTGTGACTGGAACCTTAACCTCAATTTTCCATCCTACTAGGCTACACTATTAGTAGGAGCCCTGAGTAGGTTCACATCAGAACTTTACACCAGACTGTGGGTTATAACATATCCAATATTACTGTCAAAAGTATCTATTTTCCAACACAACAAAAACTGGTTATATTTGCTTAATGTCTTTAAAGGCATTACAAACAAGCTAATTAAAAAATAAGGAAAGCACACACCTAGTTCTTTCCTGTGTGTGCATGTGGCGTGTGTGTGTGCTAAATCGCTTTAGTCATGCCCCACTCTTTGCAACCCTATGGACTATAGCCCACCAGGCTCCTCTGTCCACTGAATTCTCCAGCAAGAACACCGGAGTGTGTTGCCATGTTCATCTCTAGGAGATCTTCCTGACCCAGGGATGGAACCTGCATCTCCTACGGCTCCTACATTATAGGTGGATTATTACCACTGAGCCACCAAAAAAGCCCCTTCCTATGCACATATGTCAATTCATTCACTGACTTAAGACCCAGTAAACATTTCCAGGAATTCAGGAATTTTTCCAAGGATTTAGTCTAGCACATGAGAAACAGATATTTGAGTAAATGGCATAAATTATTATAAAAGGCAAACACCAAAGAAAATAATGACAAAAATAACTCACACACTAGTTTCAAATTAAGCAAGGAATGCAGAAAAACTCAAGCTTGAGAAGGGCAGTGCTGGGGTGTGGAAAGGGCATGGGTTTTGGTGGGGAAAGGGTATGGATTTTGCAGTTGGGCAGGCTTGCATTTCAATCCTCACTTTGCTATTATTGGTGTGTCTACATTCAATTTCTCTGCACCTCAATTCCTCTAGCTGTAAAATGGGGCAATAATGCCAAGTCCAGAAATAATTTTTGTGATACCAGAGCAAGTTTCAGTGTTAGATGCTCAGATTTAGCTAGAACTGGTGAAATTTCAGTGAGGGCTGAGACTCTTCAGCCAAGTCTTGTTTCCTCCCCTGCAGACATCAACAGTTTCCTTCAACACTTGAAGGAAATTTTTCCTCTTAAAAAATAGTGATCCTAGCCACTTCACATGGTTGTGATGCTGAAATAAGTTAAGCATTATAAATCACTCAGGACAACAGGTGTTCAATAAGTGACAGATAACACGAGTGATGATGAAGTTTCTCAGGCCTCATCAGTGAACAATCACTGTTCCTTAAAATCAGCCTCTCAGGGTAATTAAAACTAAATCTAGCTTTGGAGATTCCTAGAACGCCGTCTATGGGGTCGCTCAGAGTCGGACACGACTGAAGTGACTTAGCAGCAGCAGCACGTCAGGACCACGTCAAGCTTCTTGGACTTCGTCTTTCTTCCTGGACTGTGTCTTTGGAGCCTTTTAACACCCAACCTATTTTGCTGCTACTGCTTTATATTTTCCGGTTGAGGACAGTGAGAACGAGAAAGCAATGACCATTAAGCAAGGCAGGGGAAAGATGATGGAACAAAGCGAGGAGGGCGGCATCACTCAGGAAGGAGAGCAGCAGCTTCTGCCAAGTTGGGGAAATGGGAGGGAAAGCTCACGGGCCGTGATACTCACCGCGGCCCACCACCAGGCGTGCGGGATGCTGGTGAAGTTAGTCCCCTGCACGTCGTGCTCCACGGAGTAGACGGCGGCGGCGAAGGTGAGGATGCCCATGGTGATGAAGAGCATGAGGCAGCCCACTTGCTGGTAGCACTGGCGCAGCGTGAAGCCAAAGGCGCGCAGACCTGTGGAGTGGCGCGCCAGCTTGAGGATGCGGAAGATGCGAAGGAGGCGCATGACGCGCAGTACCTGGCCCACCTTGCCCACGCGGCCCATCGTCTCAAGGTCGTGCTCCCGCGGCGAGCCCTTGACGTGCAGCTGGTCCTCGCTAGTGAAGCACTCGAGCAACAGCTGCAGGTAGAGCGGCAGGATGGCCACCAGATCCACCAGGTTGAGGGCGCTGCGCGCAAAGCGCCGCAGGTCGGGTGTGGAGGCCAGGCGCAGCAGGAACTCGAGCGTGAAGAAGGCCATGCAGAGCGTCTCCACGTGCTCCAGAAAGGGCCGCGGGTTGCCGCCGCCCTCGCCGCGTTCCGGCTGCTGCTGCATCTCTTCCACCGTGTTGAGTGCCAGCGCCACCACGGAGATGAGCACGAAGAGGCTGGAGGCCACCCCAATGGCCTTGGCGGCTACCGAGGAGAAGGGCTTCTCCATGAGGTTCCAGAGGCGGCGCCGCTGCGCCCCATAGAAGCGCATGTCCTGGAAGAGCTCCTCCGCCTCCTCTGCCTGTGCCTGGGCGCGCAGCTCGCGCTGGATCTTGAGTTGCTCGCTCAAGTCGTCGCGCCGCTCTTCGAAGCAGATGCGGCAGCAGCGCGGCGTGTACTTGAGACGCACGCCCCAGTAGCCCAGCTCCTCCAGGAAGCTGCGCGGGCACAGCTCATCGCGCACCAGCAGAACCCCGGACGAGTAGAAGTTGTAAATGAGCTGGAATACCTCAGGGTCGCGATCGAAGAAGTATTCGTCCGTTTGCACCTCGTAATCGTCGCACAAACCCAGCTGGCGGCTGCGGCTGGTGGACGTGGCCAGGCGGCCCAGGCGCGTCTTGGGGTAGCAGGCCAGCTCCGTGTAGTCCAGGTGGTAGCTGTGGCCGCCCACGTTCACGTTCAGCGTGGTGGACACGAGTGGAGCGTCGGCGCCGCCGCCTTCCGCTCGCTCGGTGGTGGCGGCCTCCCCTGGTTGTCGGTCCTCCTGCTCGGCTGGCTCGTCCTTCCACAGCTCCTCCTCCTCTTCCCCATCCTCATCCTCCTCGATGTAGTAGTTATAGTTGCCCTCGGTCCACGGTGGGATGCTGGCCTGGGAACCCGAGCGGCCCCCTACGGAGCAGATGCTCCTGCGGTGGGACTGACTCCCCGCCTCCTGGGACGCATCTTCACCCTCTGTAGTATTCCAGGACCTGTAGCCCCAGGACCGTCTCCTCTCAGTCTGTTTCAGCATAGCTGGAGGAACGGGAGCCCTGGCTTTGCCCTCCTGGCTGTGGTCGGGTCCCTAGCCTGCTCACTGCCCCTAGGGGTTGGTCACGTGCCTTCTACTGTCTCAGAGAGACACGCCTGGACCAACAGATCTGGAGTCCCCAGCATTGCCCTGAGAACTGGCCTTCCTCAGGCTCTGGACAGCCCAGTCCAGCCTGTCTGTTCTGGGCACATATGCCCACAGCTGTTAACTGCTCTAATCTTGCTGGTAGGGAACAAGCAAGTGTTAGGAGGGATTTAGAGACTCTTAGTTTCCACCCCACCCCCCTTCTCTGTGACGCAGAGAATGATTATGTGGCCTTAAATCTGTAGATAATCAGAAGGTGGCAGAGGTGATTGCTAATAAAAGTGCCTGCCAACCCTGCCCTTAGGAAGTGAGCAGTGTTGGTGTGCTGAGATGGCATCAGCTGAATTTGCTATAGAATGTAGATGCCTGTGTCTTGACACTTAACTGTTGAAGTTGCAGCCTCTGTCCCAGGTAAACCCACCATGAACAGGGACAGAAATAACAACAGAATGCTTAAAAAGTGGACATCCTGACAAGTTACTTTTCCTCTCAGCGTTTACCTTTTGTTTAGATCATCAATTCAGTTCCGTCGCTTAGTCGTGTCTGACTCTTTGGAACCCCATGAAACACAGCACGCCAGACCTCCCTGTCCATCACCAACTCCCAGAGTCCACCCAAACCCATGTCCATTGAGTCGGTGATGCCATCCAACTGTCCCATCCTCTGTTGTCCCCTTCTCCCCCTGCCCTCCATCTTTCCCAGCATCAGAGTCTTTTCCAATGAGTCAACTCTTAGCATCAGGTGGCCAAAATATTGGAGTTTTAGCTTTAACATCAGTCCTTCCAATGAACACTCAGGACTGATCTGCTTTAGGATTGACTGGTTGGATCTTCTTGCAGTCCAAAGGACTCTCAAGAGCCTTCTCCAACACCACAGTTCAAAAGCATCAATTCTTTGGTGCTCTTCCTTATAGTCCAACTCTCACATCCATACATGACCACTGGAAAAACCATAGCCTTGACTAGATGGACCTTTGTTGACAGAGTAATGTCTCTGCTTTTTAATATGCTGTCTAGGTTGGTCATAACTTTCTTTCCAAGGAGTAAGCATCTTTTAATTTCATGGCTGCAGTCACCCTCTGCAGTGATTTTGGAGCCCTGAAAAACAAAGTCAGCCACTTGTTTCCACTGTTTCCCCATCTATTTCCCATGAAGTGATGGGACCAGATGCCATGATCTTCATTTTCTGAATGTTGAGCTTTAAGCCAACTTTTTCACTCTCCTCTTTCACTTTCATCAAGAGGCTCTTTATGGAAGATCTCAAATGATCTCCTTCCCATCCAGTCACATGATCACACTTTTTTCCCCCAAATGTATTCCTCCTAGCAGCACTGCTCTAAAGTCTAGTCTGATCTTTGAGTCTGTCTCAGTTTTTCTCTCTCTGTATCTCTCTCTTTTTACTTTTTTTCTGTCTCTGTCTCTCCCTCCCTTCTTTAAAGAATAAGGACGTGTTGCAAGGTAGAATGTTCTTAAGGTCTTGCAGCCCCGCTCAGCTGCTGTATCAAGTAACCAGACTTCCTTCCATGAAAAAGCCTTCATCACTCTTCAAGACATCACTTAAAAAAAATTCTCCTGCTGTGTGTAAGACACTGTGCTAGATGCTGGAGATAGAAACTTGATAGAGACAGAGTTGCAGCCCTCAAGATGTTCTTGGTTTTACAGGTGATACAAGTACATATAAAAGCACAACAAATAAGTGAGTGAAAAATACAGGGGTAGCAGAGAAGAGGAAGGGATTAGTTTCAGGCAGGAATTTGTTGCTGAATTCAATTTGTTAATATTTTGAATAGCTAATATATGTTCATGACAAAATATTTGAAATGTACAAAGATGCATTTTAGTAGAAAATTCCTTTCTCCCCCAACTCAAACTTCTAGCTATTATTGAGTATACCTCTGAGGTTTTGATTACCCTTCCAGAAATATTCTAAACACGTACAAGCAAAAAACCTATCTCCATCTACATCATCTGAATAGCTCTTTATTATTAAAGCAAATTATAGTAGGTGATTCACTTTGCTTCCCTTGTGGCTCAGCTGGTAAAGAATCTGCCTGCAATGCGGGAGACCTGGGTTGGGAAATCCCCCGGAGAAGGGAACGTCTCCCCACTTCAGTATTCCTGCCGGGAGAATTCCATGAACTGTATAGTTCATGGGGTCGCAAAGAGTCAGACAGGACTGAGCAACTTCCACTTTCACTTTGCTATTTTCCAATTAATCATATATCTTAGAGGTGTTTTCATATCTGAACGTAAATATCTGCCTCATCTTGAAGGTAGCCCCTTAGTAGTTTGATAGTAACAGATTTCAGGTTGTTTTCTATCTTGGTTCTTATAAACAATGATGCAGCTAATAACCTGGTACCCACACTATTTTACATGTGTTAGGATGTATGAAAGATAAATTGTTAGAGGTGGAGCTGTTACCTCAAAGACCATGTATTTGTAATTTTGATTGATGGTGTCAGATTTCCTTCATGAAAGCTTTCCTAATTGACAGCTCATCAATGTATGAAACTGTATTATCACACTCCTGTGCTCTGCCATTTTATAGATGAAAGATGATGCATGAGTTAATTTTACTTTATATTTCTCTTATTATGAATGCACCTGAGCATCTTTTCATGTGATTAAGAGCTGCTGTATTTCTTTCTCTATTTTTCACTGAGTTGTTGGTATTTTCTTACTGATTCATTGGAGAGCTTTCTATATTATAAAAATAGACCCATTGCCTGAGATATGCATTACAAATGCTTTTCCTGTTATCCTTTGGTGAAATTCTTTTCCATGTAAGATATTTATTTTATGACTTCTGGGTGTTATGTCATATTAAAATGTCTTTGCCTCTCTGCCATTCTTAAAAAATTTACTTGTTATAGTTTCATTTTTCATGCAAGAATTTGATCCATCAGGAATTAATTTTGATGTTGATAGTGAAGTAGAGACCCAGCTTTGTTTTCTGGGATTTTATCTGGATGTTCAAATGCATTAATTGAATAATCTTATCTTTTCCTCGTGGATTTGTTGTGTTATTTTTATCATGTAGTTCACTTCTAATCGTGCTTCAGAGGTGTTGGAACAGGTAACAGTTGCTACAAGGTTTGCACTTGATAGATTAACATTGGCAGATGGTGTTTAGCTTCCAACAGGGCTTAGACTTACAAGCTTCCAATAAAGCCTCAGAGGTCAGGCCTGGCCTCTCAAGTTGCTTAGTGAATTTCCAGGGTTCTCCAGCATACAATATTGATGTTTTTTCTCCAGACACACACTTGTCCATTTTCCAGCACCATCTCTTCTCTAGGCTGTACCATTACAAGAATTTCCATGTGGTGCTGAAAGCCATCTTTTTCCTTCAGAAGGAATTATGCTGTTATGAAAAGTGATAGCATCACTGTTTTTATATTTTGTTTCCTCTATTGCAATCATGTGCTACTTTTCACCTAAAACTTGAACACTCTCATGACTTTTTGCATTTAAAAGTTATAGAATTAGTAATGTTTGTAAGGCGTCTCAGAGTCAAGCCACAAACACCACAGCCATGTGGGAGATTGAGGAGTGTTGCCTTAATGGACCACACTTGGGTGACCAACACTCTCACGTGTGTGTATTGGTGTGAACGTGTGACTTGGATTTTCTCTGATGTGTATGTATGCAAGTGCAGTGGTAGACGAGTGTCTAAATATGGAGGTGTTTCCTAACAAAGAGAACCAGCCAGAGGATGGATTTGTTCTGGAAGTGGTCAGCTCCTCCTCCCTAAATGCATGTCAGCACCTGTAGGGTATGCAGCGGAGGGAGACCCGAGCGGGTGGAGAGATGGGCTGGCTAATCTTCCAGCCCCCTTCTGCCTTGAGATTCCTAAGATTCCAAGTCTTTGCTTGACGTTCCATTTGTCTAGAATTTTCCACTGCCCTTCTCCTCTCTAAGTCCTTGGTCTTCAAAAATCAGCTCAGATTTCACCTTCTCAGAGACCGTTCTCTCACATCCCTCTGTTTCCTCGGAATGGGTGAGCTGCCTCTTCTCAGTGTTCTCGTTTAAAACAACAGATACCACTAGCTTACAATATGAAGCACTTCTTTTCATGAAAAGTGATTTTCCCATTATAAAAGTCATGTAAGTGCATTAAAGAAAAATTTAAAAATAGAAAGTAGAATGCTAATATATTTAACAGAATACTAATATACATTAATAACCAGCATGCTGACATACTTTACTATGATAATGTTTACAACAATCTGTCCCGTAGGTTCTATAATTATTCCTATTTTGCAGATGAGTAAACTGAGGCACAGAGAAGTTATGTGACTTACCAAGGCTACACAGATAGGAAATGGTGGGGCTGGGCTCTGCCCCAGATTAAGTAAACATCATGCTATAAATAGCATGTACATGAAAATCATCTGTAATCTCACTATCTAAAGACTACCACGCTTACTTTGACAGCATACGTACTAAAAAAAAAAAAAAGGCTATCACTATCAATCTTTTAACTTGTCTCCTTCATTTGATTAGCTGCTGTGCTGTGCTTAGCTACTCAGTCATGTGTGACTTTTTGTGACCCCATGGACTGTAGCCCACCAGGCTGTTCTGTCCTTGGGGATTTTCTAGGCAAGAGTACTGGAGTGGGTTACCATGCCCTCCTCCAGGGGATCTTCCCAACCTAGGGATTGAACCCAGGTCTCCCACATTGCAGGCAGATTCTTTCACTGTCTGAACCACCAGGGAAGCCCAAGAATACTGGAGTGGGTAACTATTCCTTCTCCAGGGAACTTCCTGACCCAGGAATCAAATTGGGGTCTCCTGCATTGCAGGTGGATTCTTTACCAGCTGAGCTACAAGGGAAGTGCTCATTTGATATATATGTATAGCACAATCGTGGTCATATTAGATATAAAATTATGTTTCCTGCCTTTTTCATTCAGCACTTTAACATAAGTATTTTCAGTATTTTAAAAAAAGCACTGTAAGCATTATTTTAAATGGCTACAAAATATTCTGTATTGTGAGTGTGCCCTCCATAACATAGCCAAGAGTCTTTTACTGAAATAGATATTTTTTAATATTCTACTATTTTAACTAACGATGTGGTAAAAAGTCTATCTGTTTAAAAGGTTATTGGTTTGTTTGTTTTGGTATTCTAGGTTATTCCTTAGGGTAGTTTTGCCAGATGTTTTAGGCCATTTTTTCTTCATTTTGAGCCTTCCTATGGGCCATTCCCACTCTTTCTTCCATTTAGGACACTCTTTCTCCGTGTGACATTGTCTGCTTCCTCTGGCCAGCTCCTGTTTATCACTCAGTGGATGGAAGGCTATCTTCCCTTGTCCTCTGCTTGAGGAATGCTCCCCTAGTCGCCTAAGGCTGAATTCAGCTTTCCTCTTATGCACTTCTACAGCATCTATACTTTGCCTATCACAACACTTCTCACCAAAGCGTATCTGCCTATAAACAAGACAGGACAGTAAGTTCCAGAAGGGCTGGACAGTGTCTGCTCTGTTTACTGTTTTCCCCCAGGGTCTAGCTGAGGGCCTGGCACATATATAGCAGGGCTCAAAAGATACTGGCTGAAAGATGAAAATATTTCACATGTATTGCCAATCTGCTTTCCAGTTTGCCTCACTTTACACTCTAACCAAAAAAATAATGGAATGTGTCTGCCAGCATGCTTTTGCTACTGTGTTACTGCTGTTATCCTTATTTGGTAATTGAAAGATGAAAATGGCATTGCGTTTTTGTTTTAACAGGCTCCATATTAATTATTTATTTATGTGTTCCCTGATAGCTTCTAAATTCTTCTAGGATAAAGATAGTCTTATAGCGGATCCAGTCTGTAGAAGATTAAAAATATAAATTGAAGACTTCCCTGGTGGTCCAGTGGTTAAGACTCCACTCTCCCAATTCAGGGGGCATGAGTTTGATTCCTGGTCAGGAAATTTAAGATCTCACATGCCCTGAAGTGTGGCCAAGAAATAAAATTAAAAATAAATAAAATCTTAATAAAAAACCAAAGTTTCTACTTGCTACAATTAAGACCCCGTGCAGCCAAATAAATAAATACTAAAAAAACCCCACATATTGTATATATATATATACACACATGCATATTGAAAAGATATTCAAAATCTCTGTCTTAGTCCTCACAACTGCATGTGAATCTAGGATTATCTCAAAAGGGAGTGTTAAAAAATATTTATTACTCTATATTACATGGCCCAAAGCCCTACTTTGAAGGGAAAGAAAACTAGTAAGTTCTGAGACCCAGTGGCTGGGAACCTTTCCTGGGAGTCCCATTTCCCTGGTAACAGAGGTTGACAAGCAGCATGGTACAACTGGAAGAATGTTGGGATTCAAGCAGACTCGAGTTTACATTCTGGTTTCTAAGTCTGGGACAAACTTCTTAACACTTTTTTGTCTCAGTTTTCTCACCTGTAAAATAGGTTGCTGGAAGATTTCCTGTGAATATAAAAAGAGAAAGTTGTTAGTTCCTCAGTCGTGTCCGGCTTTTTGCGACGCCATGGATTGTAGCCCGCCAGACTCCTCTGTTCACGTGATTCTCTAGGCAAGAACACTGGAGTGAGTTGCTGCTCCTTTCTCCAGAGGATCTTTCCAACCCAGGCATCCAACCTGGGTCTCCTGCATTGAAGGCAAGTTCTTTACCACTTGAGCCAAAAAAGAGAATGCCCCTCTATTTTCAACTGGCCTGCCTCTGCCCAAATCAAGGCCTAATATACTTGTCAAAAGAGAGTTGTCTCTCCCTCATCCAGCCACCTCCTACCCCAACTCTTGATTATATACTTATAACACACAAATATATTCATTTTTAGCACCTGTAGAGTTTCTCAGCCCAGGAAATAATGGTCATATTCGCAATTCACCATTACAATGAATTCCTTTATGTGAACGCAGTGCTGACTAATAGAACTTTCTATGTTGTTAGAAATAATCTTATGACTTAAAACATGACTATTAACAGGAACAGAATTTTAAATTTTATTTAATTTAAATGATCACGAGTGACTAGTGGCTACCATGTTGGGCAGGACAGTCTTAAGATACTATCTGTGTCTGAATCAATCTCTTTTAAATTCATAGAGCCACAAAGAACAATGAAGAGACTAACCTCATGGTTGTAGGAGTTTGATCTCATAAACTTGCCTACCACTTCCCAGACTGAAAGGGAATGAGACAGAAAAAGTAATTTTGAGAGGAATGAATGGAGCCAGGAAATGGGGTGGAGAAGTGTGAGTAGACAGAGGGCAGGCTTGAGTGTAGGGACATGACAGAAGGGATTCAGATGGCTTGGGATGAGAGTAGTATTCAAAAGGAGAAACTGAGACAAATGGAAAGAACAACAAGCTAGCCAAATACAGTTTAGCAAATTCATGCAGACTTAGTCCTAAAAGGCAGAGAGAGAAAAGGCAAGAAGTTTAGGATTTAGTTGGAAAGCTGTTTTTCTTGAAGATCTTTGAGGTCCTTGTCAGAATATGACTCAGACTGCAATTGTTCAGTGGGAAGTTGAGGTGAAGATATGGATGATTAGTACCTGAGCCCAAACTAAGAAATTGAAAAACAACAATCTCCCCAACTTATAAAAAAGAAAAGTTTTTATTTTTTAAGGTCTCTGCTAAGCCTGACAAATTTCTTCGAGTAGTTGAATAATTGAGATTTTGCTGACCTTTTCCTCTTTAACTTTACCTGTCTTGTCATAGGTGAATAGTGGAATGAATGGGAACAGTTGTTGATTGCAAAGCGTCTTAGTCAGTTGACATTCTTCCTACCCAAATGAAAGTTGTCTGTGAGTTTGGAGAAAGAAAGAATGAGTGATGAGGAGAAGAGAAGACTGTAACTAAACTTTCTTTTTGTCAATGTCTTGTAATCAGACTTAAATCTAGAGGGTACACCCCACTTTCCCAGAGCATATCTTTCCTTTTTAATTTTTCTTGTAAAGATGAAGAAGCAGCAGTTCTGAGATGTGGATTTTCTACCTGGTGTTACTCAGTGATTGGCTGGTGGACCTGGATCTGGACTCTGGGACTCATCTGTCTGCCACTCTGGGCGCCGTCCTCTCCTCTGTAATTCAGTGGCAGGTCATGCAGCCCCTAGCAATGTTTCTCACTCAGAAAAACCTTGCTTTGATATCTGAAGTCCGTTTACTGCTTCTACTAAACATACTGGATGGAAGAAGCACAAGCTGGAATCAAGACTGCCAAGAGAAATATCAATAACCTCAGATATGCAGATGACACCACCCTTATAGCAGAAAGTGAAGAGGAACTAAAAAGCCTCTTGATGAATGTGAAAGAGGAAAGTGAAAAAATTAGCTTAAAGCTCAACATTCAGAAAATNACTCTGGGAGTTGGTGATGGACAGGGAGGCCTGGCGTGCTGCGATTCATGAGGTCACAAAGAGTCAGACGTGACAGAGCGACTGAACTGAACTGAACTTTCTGCCATCAGTGTGGTATCATCTGCATATCTGAGGTTGTGGATATTTCATCCAGCATTCTTGATTGCAGCTTGGGATTCATCCAGCTTGGGATTTTGCATGATGTACTCTGCTGCTGCTGCTGCTAAGTCACTTCAGTTGTGTCACTTCAGAACACTGGAGTGGGTGATGTATTCTGCATAGAAGTTAAATAAGTAGGGTGACAATATACAGCCTTGACATACTTCTTTCCCAATTTTGAACCCTTTCCCACTTTTGAACCATCTGTTATCCCATGTAAGGTTCTAAATGTTGCTTCTTGACCTGCATATATGTTTCTCAGGAGACAAGTGAGGTCGTCTGGTATTCCCACCCCTTTAAGAACTTTCCATACATTGTTGTGATCCATACTGTCAAAGGCTTTAGTGTAGTCAGCAAGGCGTCAGATATAATGCTGCTCAGTCACTTTGGAGAAGGCAGTGGCACCCCACTCCAGCACTCTTGCCTGGAAAATGCCATGGATGCAGGAGCCTGGTGGGCTGCAGTCCATGGGGTCGCACAGAATCGGACACGACTGAAGCAACTTAGCAGCAGTAGCAGCAGTCACTTCAGTCGTGTCCAACTGTGTGCGACCCCATAGACGGCAGCCCACTAGGCTCCTCTGTCCCTGGGATTTTCCAGGCAAGAACACTGGAGTGAGTTGCCATTTCCTTCTCCAATGCATGAAAGTGAAAAGTGAAAGTGAAGTCGCTCAGTCATGCCCGACTCTCAGTGACCCCATGGACTGCAGCCTACCAGGCTCCTCCGTCCATGGGATTTTCCAGGCAAGAGTACTGGAGTGGGGTGCCATTGCCTTCTCCAATCAGATATAATGAGAGATAATAAACGTTAGCTGTTTTAAGCCACTAAAATTTGGGATAGTTTGTTTCAGAATAATATATTTCAAAACTAATAGAGGTTTTGAAAACTTTTATTTTTGTTACTGCTGGAGAGAGAGAAATGGAATTTATTTTTTTACATTATTCTTATAGCTAGCTACCTTGCTAAGCTCTCTTATTGCTGTTAATAATAATAAATTCTCTATAAACTCTATTGAGCTTAGAGTAGAGAGTCATCTTATATTCACTCAATGGCAGCTTTATTTCTTTCCTTCCAGTGCTTATTCATTTTTCTTCTCTTAATGCATTTGGCTTAGTCTTTAGTATGATGCTGACTAGAGATGATGATGGGGGTATGTCTTTCCTGATCCTGATTTTAAGGGGATTTTGTGATTCTATTCTACTTATAAATGTAGCTTCCTAGGCTTCTGATAGATATAGCCTTATTGGGTTAAAGGAGTTATCACTTATCCCTAGGTACTTCCCTTAACACACACATGCACACACACACACACACACACACACACACACACACACGTGCTGGTGTATCTGGAGTTTACATTCCTTGGATGGAATTGATGAAACACAAGTCAAAAATATTCAAAATGCTGTTGGATATTGCCAAATCAATTGCATTAATATAAAACCCCACCCACAGTATACGTGTCTGTTTCCATGTTTCCCCAACCTCTTTTTTCCCCAGTGAAGCCTCCCATTTTCTTAATAATAAAACCATCCAGTTACATAGTAGTTACTATGTTCCAGGCACTGTTCTAAGGCTTCGCTTATAGTGCTCAGGTAATCCTCACAACAATTCTTTGAATTAGGTGTTACTGTTATCTCCGGGTGAGCACCTGTGGCACAGATTTAGCAACTTGCCCAAGTTCACATCAGCGAGTGATTCAGTGTCAGGATTCGAGCACAGGCAGTCTGGCTCCCAAGTTCATGCACTAAAGCATTTTGCTTTCCTATCTTACAGCTGACAGCTATTGAAACCTTGACGGGCGGTGAGAGCTTTTACAACTCACTCATCACAGCCACTGTCTCAGGTAAGTACTGTTATCATAGTACTTGGCATATTGAATTGCAGGACACACTTTTGTTCCTGAGTAAAAGCATTGGATTGATAGTGGCTTGGCTGAGTGGTTCATCTTGCTGTGCCCTGTGACTTCCCAGGAAGTTGTTCGTCTAGGTCAGGGATCCCTAAGTCCCAGGACACTGGCTGGTTCTGGTCTGTGTGTGGCCTGTTAGGCTGCACAGCATGAGGTGAGTGCTTAAGTGCTTGCAGACGAGCAAGCAAAGCTTCATCTGCGTTTACAGCCACTCCCCACCACTCCCCACCCCCTGCCCTGCCCCTCTGTTGTGTGGAAAAATTGTCTTCTATGAAACCAGTTCCTGGAGCCAAAAAGGTTGGGGATCACTGCTCTAGGACATCGGGATTTGCCCCAAGATTGGAGCCAGACGGAGACATATGGCATGTCTCTTCATTTATTCGTTCAACAATATGGCATGATTTGGGGGAAGGCATGTGGTTACAGTTTGAATTTAGTCATGATAGCATTCATATCTGTGTGGAGTATGAGACAGTCTGAAAGAGCAAGGGCTTGGGAAAGAGAAAGACCTGGATTTAACCTTCCATTCCACTTACCAGCTAGGGTTTATTAAGCTCTGCGAGCCTTAGATTTTCCCCATCTGTGGAATGGGGACAATGATAGCAACTTCATGGAGGAGTGGTGAGAATTACGTAAGGTAGCACGTGTGAAGGGTCTGACCTAGTGCCTGGTATGTGATACTTGCTGTGCAAGAGTGAATTCCTTTCTTCTTCCTCAAGGGCAGCAGAGTATCAAGGCCACAGATCACTACGGGTGTAAACCAAGCTAAAACCTAAAACCCAATGAATAATCCACATATAAACAGTTGAGAATTGATTATGTATGAGCAGATATTTTTACTAATGTATCAAGGAAATGTCTGATCACTTGCTGTGTGCCAGGTATAATTCAAAATACATTGCATAGATCTAATTTTTAAAATCTTCAACCAGCTCTGTAAGTTATACTTGATTGTTATTATTCCAGTTTTATGGGCAAAGAACTGAGGTGCAAAGAAGTAACCTGCCCGAGGTCACAAAGCTCATAAACAGCAGAGCTGGGGTTTGAACTCAAGCTTTCTGCTGCTGCAGTCTTCCTCACCATGCTGTTCTTCCTGTGGAGTAGCTAGAAGACAAATGTCTTATTGAGAAAAGTCGAACTAGCAAATTCACACACTCAGTTTATGTTTGAAAGTCCATTTCCAATGCTGAGTTTTTATTCAGGGTTTTTAAAAAAAATATTTGTTTGGCTGCATTTGTCTTAGCTGCAGCGTGTGGGATCTTTGATCTTCATTGCAGCCTGTGAGATCTTTTAGTAGCAGCATGCAGGATCTAGTTCCCTGACCAGAGATCAAAACAGGCCCCCTGCACTGTGAGCACAGAGTCTTAGCCACTGGACCACCAGGGAAGTGCCTTGATTTAGGTTTTGACATCATCCTTTGTGATAGCCAATAGTGTGTATTAAAGTTAATTGGAATCTTTATCATTGTATGTGTTTCATAAAAGATCACCCACCCATCTATCCGTTTATCCTTTCATTTATTCACTCAGCAATATTTGTTAGGCATTCATCAAGGCAGGACAAGGCAGAGTTGAAATCAAAAGACCTGGTTCCAGATTGGGTTTTCTATTTCCCAGCTGTGTACACTTGTATAGGTCATTTAACTACATGAGCTTCAGCCGCTACAGGTTAACAAAGGAAACACTACCTACTGCTCTCGGTTATTCTGATGATGAGATGAGGTTGTATTGAAAGGGAAAGTGATTTGGAAACTGTAAAGTGCTGTGCAAATGTTATTTGATACAACTATTCCACAAAGAGGAGCTGGCCACAAACCTTTGCTTGCTTAACCTTGCTTTGGGAATAGGAAGTGAATTTAATTGCTTGCTGTCCTTTTTCTATTGCTAATCTTAGTCAGGGTCTGAGCTCAGCTGCAGCAGAGCATAAAGAGAGGAGCTGGTGCCAGGCTCCCACTTTCTCTGTGTATAATAAGCATCGGTATCTCCAAGGGAAAGTGATCAGTTTGCCTGTCAGCAGAGTTTCCTCCTTTTTGGTCCAGAATACAAATTGAAACATCATGCTACAAAGTTATTAGCATTTTCTTACACAGAAGAGATGTTAAAAGTAAACAGGTGGCTCATGGGAGTTGAGAGAGAAGAGACGAATTGTACTAAGGGGCGGATGCTGTCCCTCTGCAGAAGACGTCTTCGGACTTCCCAGAGACATTTCAAACAGTGAAGAGCTCTGATTTATTGCAAAGGACACTTTTCTTTCAGAAAGCCGTCTCATGTGTCAGTGTCTGTTAAAACAGCCAGTTCCCAGAGTGATTGGTTGCATTAGAATCAACTAATGATACAGAAGTGTAAGCCTAGTAAATACGATTTCCTAGTTCCACTCTGCAAGGATGCTTATTCTTTAGATCTGACAGCAGACTTGAGAATCTGCATGTTCAAAAACTCCCAGGAAGATGCTAATTCCCAGCTGAATGTGAGAACCAGGGCCTGAAGATGAAGAGGAATATGGCAAATGGAGATGAGTTTTGGGGACCAAGCTGAATGTTGAAATTCATCTGTCTCAGGTCCTGTTCACCTCTGTAATCCGTTTTCTCCTCCCCCACCTAAAACTTGTTTTTGGAATAGTTTTCTGGGCAGTTGCGACATGCCAGTTTAAATCACGTTAGTCATCGCCTTCTTTGTCAGCCGTCTTATGAGAATATAGGTGAATAGTTTTGGAAGGTTATTTGCATTATTCTTTTAGCTCATACCCCTCAGCCACTGTTGTATGACTAATACTCAGGATCACTGTTTCTGTAATAAAATCTGCACGCGCTACGCCTCCACTTTCTTTATGCTGTGAATGGCATGTTCCACTGCGTCAGGGTAGGCCCAGGTGCAGGGTGAGTGCTCCTGCCTAGTTCCGAGAGAGAAAGACAGTAGATGCCAGAACAACTGAATTGTCCTGTTCTCAAGAACTTCGGACGTGTTGAGGCGCAAGAAAAGTCATTGGTTTAGAAATCATTGTATTTTCTAAGAAGCTGCTGAGAGACCAGGCCACAGGCACACCTGGGGCTTGGGAATGAAAGGAGGTTTGCTGGTGATTTGGCTGTTGCAATTAAACAGAAAACAAAGGATGTCTCTGTGCTCCTATCTTGACAAACGACTTCTTGATCAATCAGACCTGTCCATTTGAATTCTGGTTTCCAACACAAACTGTGTGACCAAGTTGGAATAGGTTGCTTAACCTCTCTGTCTTTTGTTTCCTCAACTGATAAAACGATTTAACGATGCCCTAATTGCATGGTTGTTTTGAAGTTAAGATAAGACAAGGCCTGTGAGTGTGCACTACATAATAAAAGCTAGTTTCCATCCAATCTGGACCTACTTCCGCCTCCTCAGTTTATACTGAAGTGTGAAGGGGAGGCTGCTGCAAGGTGAGTCAGTCCTGATAGGGAAGTCCGTTAAGCTGAACCGATGTGTGTCAATGCCCTTTTGCACAGAAGAAGTTAGGGTACAGGTCAGTGCATATAGCTGCATAAAGTATAATGTGACGACACAGAGGAGAACATGGTGATCTGCAGAAGGCAGCAAAGCAGGGTATCAGAATGTGCCTGTTGAAGTGGCCATGAGTTCAGGAGGAGGTCTTGGTGGTATCCCCCCCTGGGCTCCCCCAGGATGTATTTCGTACTGACCAGTCAGCTGTAAGAAGTTCTCATTAAAATGATGTGATGTCGTCATGGGTGAATTCCCACTTGCAATGTCAGAGTCCAAAAGACAAAGATCCCTGGTTAATATATTTGGAGCTAATCAGACGCAGAGCAGTCCTGTTTTATGCTTGCAGCTGAAGATGCAACCAATGGCTAACATCCTGGAGGAAAACCATCTGGACAGGGGTTGACAATGCCTGGGCTCCAGATCTGATTTTCTTGTCTTGGAAGAGGGTCATCCAGACAAGAATAACTGATTGACCCAGAAGGGGCACCAGGAGTTTGGCACGGAGCACTTGGACACAGGCTTGGTGCTCCTTGAAAAGAATAAAACTTTAGCAAAATGACTGAGGTTTCATACTCTTTAAACACTTTTCAAAGTTCTTTTTCTCAGCTAAACCTCCCAACAGTGCTGTGAAGGTCAGTTTTTAAACTCTCTGTTTGGCTGTGGAAGGGCCAGGCACTGGACCCTGGGCCATCTTTTCCATCATGAAACAGGTCCTGTAAGGAATAAGAGTGGGATTTGAATAGCATTATGATGACACAAAGGCCAGTGGATCCAGGTATACTGCTACCCTCCCAGTGATATAGATGCAGAGACCTTGCAACAGAGAATAGTGACAAAGAAAAGACAAATATCATTTTACTTATTTATTATTGCTTGGATTTTCCCTCCAAATCCCAATACTGATTGGAACATGGGTCCTGAGCTCAAAATTTGAGGACCCTCTTTCTTCCCACATCTGAATGTTGTGGATCATGCCAGACCAGATGGTAGAGTGGGAAAACAGGAGAGAGAGAGAATGAGGCCGGGAGACATGATACCCAGGGCTCAGGCCTGATCTTCCTGAAGGTCAGCCCACCACTTTCCTTGGGTGGGAGGGAAGCAGGGTGGCCAGAGTGGTCAACTAGAGCGCCCTCATAGGGACCTGGCTGGGGGGTGGGATGGGAGTGGAGGTGGGGGATCTGCAGGAGTCTGGGCCCTTCCACATGGAGTAGACAGAAGAGAGAGATGCACATTGAGAGCTTGACCTTTGCACCCACCCACTAGCAAACATGGCCCAGTTAGTATTCTGGAGTCAGTCTAACTCACAGAAAGTTTTCTTCCTTTGGGAGAAATTGAGGGATTGTGGGAGAAGAGCAAGTAGAACCCTGGAAGCAAAGTCTTGTAGAGCTCTTCCAAATACCATGCTGCACAGCATAGTGCTGGCGTATGATGTGCAGTGTAGGGGAGTGGCAGGTAAGGATACTACAGAGAAGAGGGAACTAGGAGTGAAGGCTGGATCATGTTTGAAAAGCCTGGACTCTATCCTGTAGGATAATGCTACTTAGTGTTGTAGCCCATGGAGATGCAAATTCTCTGGCCCTATCCCCAGACCACTAAATCAGAATCTCAGGGTGGGGTCCAGGAGTCTGTGTTTTAATACTCCCTAGGTGACTCTCTGGTGGCTCAGGGCGTAAAGCATCTGCCTGGAATGCGGGAGACCCGGATTTGATCCCTGGGTCGGGAAGATCCCCTGGAGAAGGAAATGGCAACCCACTCCAGTACTCTTGCCTGGAGAATCCCATGGAGGGAGGAGCCTGGTAGGCTACAGTCCATGGGGTCGCAAAGAGTCGGACATGACTGAGCGACTTCACACACCACAGGTGACTCTTAGGAGAAGGAAATGGCAACCCACTCCAGTGTTCTTGCTTGGAGAATCCCAGGGACGGGGGAGCCTGGTGGGCTGCCGTCTATGGGGTCGCACAGAGTGGGACACACCTGAAGCGACTTAGCAGCAGCAGCAGGTGACTCTTATGTTGGCTAAAGTATGAGAACTATCAGTATAGTTCCTGAGAAGGGAATTGAAGAGTTTCTGGATTGGATGACACAGTTGGCAGTCTGGGGTGGTGACAGGGCTGCATCTCCTTCATAGCATGAATTTCATCCCTTCAGCTCCTCAGCAGGGGTGTTTTCTCAGCAGCTGTGTGTTTTTTACCTGATAGGCCTGCCTGACTATAGCTGGTGGGCTGTGAAAATAATCTCACTCAAGCAATCAAATGATCTTGCCCATACTCCCTGGTTTGCAGAAAGTTCAGTCCGCCTCTCTCTTTTGTGTATGTCTCTCTTTCACTCAGTCATGTCCGACTCTTTGGAGACCCCATAGCTGTAGACCACCAGGCTCCTCTGTCCATGGGATTTTCCAGGCAAGAATACTGGTGTGGGTAGCCATGCCTTCCTCCAGGGGATCTTCCCAACACAGGGATCGAACCTGGGTTTCCTGAATTGTAGGTGGATTCTTTTCCATCTGAGCCACCAGGAAAGCCCCAGACATATCCACGTGTTTACTGGTGACCAGAAGGCCAGCTTGCCTGCATTGTCTTATAGCCCTGGAGCTCGATGTCCTCCCTGTGTCTGGTGGCCTCCCCTCATCATGGCCAGTCTTGGCCTCAGTGATATGGCTGGTGAGTCCCTTGGCTCCAGGCATAGTGGTTTTCTGAATTTGAGGGACTGTGATTTGTACCACATTCAGCCTAGGGGCTGCACCTGGGCTGACCTGGGCTGTCACTATTTCAGCCCTGTAGGTTCCCAGGAGGCTTGGCCGCTTCAGGGGGCAGGACCAGGATCAGGAGTTCACTGCTTAGAGTCACATTTCCCTTCCAATCTCTGTTTTCCTTTAATTCTAGAAGCTGCTTCTCTTCTTTCTCCCCAAGTGATGCCCATCGAAACTCACAGAAAAGGAGACATTTCTTGCAGGAGAAAAAAAAAAAAACAAAACTCTACCATAGTGTATGCACTATAGATTTCCATACCTAGCATGTAAGCCTGTTTGAGTGAGTTTCTGTTACTAGAGAAAAAAGAATCTTAGCCAGGACGATGAGGTTTGCCATTGAGAAATCATTGCCAGTAGCATAGATGCTGGAGTAGAGGGCAAAGATCTGATGGGCAAGACTTTTCCTTTCTAGGTGAGAAAGGAGAGGGGCCTGCAGTAGAGATGGAGGTAGGTGAATAGATCTGTAATACACACAGATGTTAACATTAGCAGAACCTGGCAACCGTGATGAGGACGAGAGAGAGGGCTCAAGGATGTTCAGGGTTCCTGTGAGTATCTGAGTGAATGATGAGCCTTTTTCAGAGACAGGGAACACAAGGGGAGGACTTGGAGGACCATGAACACTGTGGCCATCAAATGGTAATGATCAAGGTCGATGGTGACCTCAGGGTGTGAGAAAGTCGGTGACACTTCCACTTGCCTCAGAACCAGTTGAGAACTTTTTATCACCCTAGGTCTTCTCTGTCTGTCTCTCTCTCTGTACTCATGCCTCCTTCCTCTATGGCTTTTCCTTTTTCTTGCTTCTCTGTCTGATCCACTCTAATTCTTTCTCTCTCTCTCTCTCTCTATTATTTCCCTTTCTGTTTTCACTCAGCCTCATCTTCTTCACTTAACCAAGCAGAACAGAAAATGAAAGTACTATGTACATCTAGAATTTGTAGATTTGGGGCACGTCTTATGCGCCTTGCTTTTGTTTTAAAAGCAGTGTAGCGAATTACATAATTATGATGATCATTCCTATATAGACTCTTTGCCACCTTAAAAGTAAAAGGTGGATCCAGTTAATGTCTGTTTTCTTTTTCAGACTTAGGTGTAATCCCCCACTGGGCCTTAAGTAACTTATACCCTGCGAATCTGCTTCTTGTGCCTCTTACTGACATTACAGATAGCCCCCCAAGCACCAATTTCCCATTGACTCCAGTTGTTCAAGATAGTAAAACTGCACATAAAATGATAGCCTTAAAAAAAAATAGCCTAAATCTGGAATGAAATCAAGTGAACCACAGAATTGCCTCATCAACAACAAATATTCTTTATATCCCCTGTGGATTAAGAATCCCCAGTACATGGCTCAAGAACTGTCTTAGAACAGGACATCACATCCTTCTATTTTCCCCTTGTGGTTTATCTATTCAGTCCAATTAAGTTGGATAAACAGGTCTTTTTTTGGCTGTGCCGCACAATCTTGTGGGATCTTAGTTCTGCAACCAGGCATCAGACCCAGGCCCTCATCAGTGAAAACGCAGAGTCTTAACCACTGGACCATCAGAGAATTCCCTGGACAAACGGTTATGAGACATCTATTAAGTGCTGGGAATTTGCAGATGGTTAACCAGCTCTAAATAGCAAACAGGCTTCTCATTTAGCCCATACCTTCCCCACCTTCTCTAGCTGAGCTCAAGGAGTTGAAATGCATGGGGATATTAGCAGTGGGCAAAGCAAAGAGAGTGGCTACAGGGTGAGCATCACAATGTGCTGCGCTGGGGCTAGGTGCCCTGTGTATGTTAGAGTTCAGTCATCACAGCAATATTCTAAGGTAGGTGTTAATATCCCCATTTTACTCATGGGAAAACAGGCTTGGAAAAGTTAAATGAACTGCCACAGAGTGGTGATCACTGCTTCTTCTTTTGTCTTTCTTTTTTTAATTATGGAAAAATATGCATACATACAATTGGCCATCTTCACCATTTTTAAGTGTGTAATTGGTGGTATTTAACTCATTCACAATGTTGTGCAACCATCCCCACTATCCATCTCCAGAACGTTTTTTATTATTCCAAGCTGAAACTCTGTGCCCATTAAACAGTAGCTCCCCATCCCACCTCCCACCAGCCCTTGTAATATCTAGTTCACTTTCTAATCACTCTTGTTTCAAATGCTACTTGGCTGACATCGGTAGAATGCAGGCTGTAGAATGCAGTGCTTAAGGGTGTTGGGTGCTAATACCAGAGACCTGGGTTCAAAACTTGCCTTCTTTGAGGTTATAATTTATTTATGCAAATTTAGCACCTTATTTGCAGATTTTTATTTTTCTGTTTCAAGCAAAGGAAGCACAGTTTCAGTGGTATTTTGAAGGTTAGGAAGAAAGGGTAACTTCATATGTAGGACATGAAGAGCTGTGTGAATACTGGAGGAACTTCCTGATGGAAGTTACAAGAACATTCATGACTTATGTTTACAAAGAAATAATGATGGGGCAGGAGGCCTCTTCACCTTGGGAAAGGATCCCGAAGTGTAGGTCATGAGTCTGGTGCTAAAAAGGGAAAAAACTGAAGTTGCAAACTTTCACACATACATGCAAAGAAACACAGAACTCCAGTATTATGTGTGTATAAACACACACGCACATGCACACACACGATCTGTATGTATGTGTAGGGGGACAAATTCATAGCTTAAAACTTTAGTACTCTCTTCATTGATCCAAGGAGAAGGAATGTTCAGAATTGGGTGAAACAACTTAAAAATGGGATTTTTCTTGACTCAATGTAAGGAGAACAAAACTTAGTGCCAGCGTGCCCCCAAGCCCCTTTGAGTTGCCCTAAGAACTGCTGTGACCCAGCCTGTCTTCAAAGTCATAGCTCTGCTGACTTTCAGACCAGCTGAGTAATGGAGAAGTGGTGCGGGGTCAGGGAAATAGCCGCGTCCTTTGCCAAATGCCTCGACCCGGGCCACTAAAACCTCACTAAACCTGTCATCTGCTAGAAGAAGCCTTGGAAAGAAACTGATCTGGGGGTGACAGCTAGAGCCACTGCTTGCCAGCCAAATGACCTTGGGCTAATAATTGTACCTTTCTGAACCAGTAAAATAAAATGTCTTGCATAGGGCGGAAATGGGGATTACGTGAGAGGATTTATGTCAACAGTACTTGGCCACTGCCTGGCACACAGAGTATGGTCAAGAATTTTTATTTCCTTCTCTTAATGACAGTAATAGTTACAGGTTTTTTTTTTTTTTTAATGCATTTCATGTCAGAATTATCATACACTTTCTTTTTTACAACCTCCAGAGAATGCATGATTATACTGACTTTTTGCTGGTGAGGAAATAATCTCAGAGACCCTCAATGACAGCCAGAGCTGGTAAATGACGGGACTACCATTAAATGCAGGGCGTGTGCCCTTCCTCCACCCTGCCCCCACCAGCCTGCCTTCACCTTTCTTCCCTCCCGATGCCAAGTCTGGCCTTGCACTGTAGGCACTAACCCAAGAGGTCTTCCTGAAAGCAAGCTAACTCTTTCCTAGTCCAGGATCAGGAGAGAATACAGAAGAAAGCATTATTTAATGCCCTGACTTCACTCATCTTCTCGGGATAGGCAAGGTTATTGACTTTTAGTTCTCGTTTCAGACTCTTGGCAGTTGTTTGCTCCCACCAAGAAGGGCAGTATCACTAAATCAGTGCTCCCTGTCAGTGGAGGGAGCCAGGCAGTGGTGCTGAGCAGCTTCAGTGATGACATGTATCATGGTTTTGCACCTCATCAGTGTCAAAACAGGGACAGGCCAGAAAGCTAATGGGGCAGGGAGTCGATTGTGGGGAGGCTTTGGAGACACAGAGCTTCTCTTAGAACTGTCTTATCCGCCAGGAACTTGCTGGCCTATTTCTATGTTGCTTATCCTGGTGTTTCTTCCAGCAGGGGTTGTGGAAAGAGTCTGGGACTGAAGATTTGGGGACACTGAGTTCACCTTCAAAGTCTGGGGCCTCATCTTGAATGGAAGCAGTTTGGGCTATAAGGTTTTAATGTTTTCTGGCTCAAAACTTGGATTATGTCATCTGTTCCCAAGAGCTCTTGTCCTACTCTTTTGGTTGGTCTACTTTTTAAAATTTCTCCTTTAACCGTGGTCGTTTCTGAAGATTCTGCCTTTGTTCCCAGGATCGTGTATTTTCTCACAGCTTTGGGGAGCTCAAGAACTTGAACTATCACCTCATGCTGGGGTGTTGAAATGCCTCACAAGCTGTCCCCTGAATTTTCGGTCCTTTCAAAAATTGAGCTTGCCTGCCTTGAATGTGACACTTGGACTTTTCTCATTCAATCCTTTACTTAGTAATACCCAGTTATTCTCTATAGCTCAAGCTCAAGCCTTCTCAAGTTGAAGTGGAGACCTGCTTTTACCCATATAATATTTTTATATTAGAAAGAATATCTACTTAGAGTGGAAACTGAGGGCTGCTTCAATCAACTGAATTTATAATGGGTATAACTTTCAGGAATGGGATGAAGGACTGCATGGATGGGGTCCACAGGAAGGCAAAAGTCAACCTGAAGGCATTTCAATAAAGGTAGGGAGAGAATTTACTTGTTGATCTAAGAAACCCAATATTGAAGTGATTAAATTATAATGTCAGGAGTTACTCTTGGGAAGGGAGTCTTTAGCTGATCGCACGGAAAGTGTCGCAGGCTCTATGTTGTTTACCTAAAGAAGGATTCATTTTTCAGGGGACCCACAACCAAAAGTAATTCATTCTCTTACAAAGGGTGTGACATTTTCTTCCCATATCAGCTCGGAGTTTGGTGATACTTCCAGGAGTGATATGTCCACAAAGAAAATGCTCTTTCTACTGTACATGCACAGCTGCTAAAACCAACAGAAAGCTCAGATTAGAGAAGCAGAAAGGCCCTGCATCATACAGCCAGCCTAGGGTTAATGGAGATCAAGAGAAAAGCAGCCAGCATTTTTTTTTTTTTTTCCTGCAGTTGATACTGAGAATTAAGAAAAACCCGACTTTTATAGAACTCAGTTGATGCTTTCTCAGTGAAAGACATTGAGATGATATGTTAGCAGCATCTATGAACACTTCTGATAAGCAATTAGAACAGAGAAAAGGGTTCTCAGCCACACAGCATGGTACCTTATGGAGGAAAGTGTTGGTGGGACCGGAAAACAATTAGTCCAAGGCACACTGGTTATGCTCTAACCTCCTGCCTAGTGATGAGAGCCTCAGCACGGCTGTCGTGAACCACCGGGTGTCCTTTTCTACTCAGTGTGTTTAAGAATGAATCATAAGTTGTCCATAGTTTCTACTACAGCCGTTGTCAGTAAAAGTCCCTTTGTTATCTTCTTTAAGCCCCAAATTCACTTTTTTTCCCTTAATGTCACTGGATAGAAGTATTTGGAAGAGATGGACCCCATTTGATTTTCAGGGATCAAGGAAGGTGATCAAAAGATCACTCTTTCCAGCTTCTTTCCTTCAGGGTGCCACATCTCCTAGAGACAACTTTCATTTTCATGGTGACCCTCATTGTAAATGTTTTAGCTGCCGTGTGCTTTGTGTTTTCTCCAGAAGCAACTGTAGGTTTGTACTGGTAAGGGCTGAATTGTGTTTAGCCCCGCCGGTTGCTCAGAATGTGGCTGTATTTGGAGATAGGGTTTTGTTTTGTTTTTTAAATAATTAAGGTAAAATGAGGTTATCAGAATGGATCCTAATCCAATATGACTGGTGTGCTTAGAAGAAGAGGAGATTAGGACCCAGGCATGCACAGAGGAAGAGCATGTGAAACTACAGGGAGGAAAAGGCCGCAGACAAGCCAAGGAGAGAGGACTCTGAACGACCAACCCTGTCCACAATCTGCACTCAGACTGCTCACCTCCAGAAGTGTGAGAAAATGATTTCTGTTATTGAAGACACTGGTCTGTAGTCCTTTGCTGTGGCAGCCTTAGGAAATGAATATATTCCCCTTCTGCCACCTCTGTCCATGATCCCGAGCATGGGGGCCAGGACAGCTGTGTTTGTTAGACACACTAAAAAGGGAGGGACAGCTGAGAGCTCTGTGGAGCCTGAGCATCTGCTTCTGTTTCCAAGTCCCCTTCCACCTTCTCCCCCTGTGATTATCTCCCCAGCATGAACTTCCCAGACAGTTGGACAAGTCTCCTTATTCTTCGCCCTATCTCACACTTAAATGCCAGGAATGACACCAGTGGCAGAAAGCAGGCTAGTCTGGCTACAGATTTGGCTCCCTTTTCAAGAAACCCGCTTGAAAAAGATGGAAACTTCACAGCTATCCAGTCCACATGGTATGGAAGCAAACTGACATCTCGACCCCTTGACAGTGGCCAATAGATGAGGTTTTGTGAAAGCTCTCCTAGGGTTACAGCAAAGCTGAACTCAGAGAAGGCAGGTCTATGGATGCCAAACAGTGGGGTTTGGGGGCAGAGTTCTTTGCTGATCTCCTTGAACCTAGGTGTAGATTTCAGAGGTCTTAGAGAAGGAAGGGGATAACATGCTTCCATCCTACTATTTTTCTCAAGTGAGCTTTGAATAAACACTAGGTAGCAAGGAGCAATGAATTCAGGGCGGGGTGGTGGTGGTAGGGTTTGCTTTTATTTTTTAAAATTTATTTTTAATTGGGGGATAATCGCTTTACACTATTGTGTTGGTTTCTGCCATACAACAATGTGAGTCAGCCTTGAGTGTACATACGTTCCTTTCCTCTTGAACCTCCCTCCCCTCCCCACATCTCAGCCCTCTAGGTTGTCCCAGAGCACTGAGTTGAGCTCCCTGTACTATACAGTGGCTCACTAGCTACCTATTTTACATACAGTGTGTATGTTTCAGGGCTGCTTTCCCAATTCGTCCCACCCTCTTCTTCCCCCACTGGGTCCGCAAGTCTATTCTCTACATCTGTGTCTCTATTTGTGCATCTGTGTCTCTAATAGGTTCATCCGTACCATTTTTCTAGATTCCATCAATATGTGTTAATATATGATATTTGTTTTCCTCTTTCTGATATACTTCACTCTGTATAACAGGGTCTACGTTCATATATGTCAGTTCAACTGACTCATATTCCTGCCTTTTTATGACTGAGTAATACTCTATTGTATATATGTACCAATTCTTTATCCATTCGTCTGTCAGTTGACATCTAGGGTGCTTCCGTGTCCTGGCTATTCTAAACAGCTCTTCAGTAAACATTGGCATGCATGTGTCTTTATCGATTACGGTTTTCTTGGGGTCTATGCCCAGTAGTGGGATTGCTAGGTCATGTGGTAGTTTTATTCCCATTTTTTAAGGAATGTCCACACTACTCTTCAGAATGGCTGTATCAATTTACTTTCCTACCAACAATACAAGAGGGTTCTCTTTTTTCCATATCCTCTCCAGGAATTCAGTTTTTATACAATGGCAAGAACTTACACTAGGTTGCCAGCCAGATTTTGAATGCTCATCCTACAGGTGCCCTCAACCAGGGAGTAAAGGTGCAATTCCATTGGCCAGTGCCCCAAAGCCAGAGACACCTGGGAATATACCTGCAGCTGAACTGGGTAGGGTTTTTTGGCTCATTGCATTGAGGGAGACTGCACACCTGCAGGAACTGTGGCAGTCTTGGGAAAAAGATTCCAGAAGGTTTATATTACAGGATTGGAGCTAGTGTTAGGTGATTTGGGTGGGTGGGGGGAATTCAAGGAAGAAGGGACTGAGTGTTATCAGGAACTTGGGGCATTTGTTTGACTGAGTACCTTAGTTTTTCTCTGGAACACGAGGAGGCCTGAAGCAGGAGTAGCTGTAATTGGACAGAAGGCTCCCTGACAAGCTGAGGTGAGGGAAGTTGATTATTTTGGTGGCGTCTGCACCTCGTTTCTGTCTACGCTCAGTCATCATTATTGAGTGGATTTATTTTTGTCTCACTTTATCACAGTGATAGAATGACTTTGTCTGGCCTTGTCTTCTAGCCACACTCAGTTCTGTTTGCCTCTGCCAGGCCTGCTGTCTGCCATGAGGGCCTGATTTTGTCTTTCTCACATTGCAGGGATAGAGGAGGCTCGTCAGGAGGGCACTCCACTAGATGGGGAATGGAGCTTTAGAGAGGGACAAGATGTTCTCTTCAGACTTTGGCTTGAACCTGCTCAAACTCACAGGCTATTAAGGAAAACGAGGCCCCTTTTATTCCATATAGCAAGAAAAGAATTTTAATCCCTCAGAAGTTTTAGGGCAAACCCCTACCCCAAGTAGTGTCAATCTGAAAGATGAATGTTGGCATATTGATCCTGGAGCCCTGCCCATGTCATCTGGTCCAGCTGCAGGGCTTGTGCTGTAGGTGAACTTGAGCATCTACAGGTTAAAACTATGATTTTTCATGTTACTTATTAAAAATAACTTTCTTCTTTAAATGCACTTGAATCAGTTCTAATGAGGTGGATGAAACTGCAGCCTATTATACAGAGTGAAGTAAACCAGAAAGGAAAACACCAACACAGTATACTAACGCATATATATGGAATTTAGAAAGAAGGTAACTATAACCCTGTATGCGAGACAGCAAAAGAGACACAGATGTAAAGAACAGTCTTTTGGACTCTGTGGGAGAGGGCAAGGGTGGGATGATTTGAGAGGGTAGCNGTTTGTTAGACACACTAAAAAGGGAGGGACAGCTGAGAGCTCTGTGGAGCCTGAGCATCTGCTTCTGTTTCCAAGTCCCCTTCCACCTTCTCCCCCTGTGATTATCTCCCCAGCATGAACTTCCCAGACAGTTGGACAAGTCTCCTTATTCTTCGCCCTATCTCACACTTAAATGCCAGGAATGACACCAGTGGCAGAAAGCAGGCTAGTCTGGCTACAGATTTGGCTCCCTTTTCAAGAAACCCGCTTGAAAAAGATGGAAACTTCACAGCTATCCAGTCCACATGGTATGGAAGCAAACTGACATCTCGACCCCTTGACAGTGGCCAATAGATGAGGTTTTGTGAAAGCTCTCCTAGGGTTACAGCAAAGCTGAACTCAGAGAAGGCAGGTCTATGGATGCCAAACAGTGGGGTTTGGGGGCAGAGTTCTTTGCTGATCTCCTTGAACCTAGGTGTAGATTTCAGAGGTCTTAGAGAAGGAAGGGGATAACATGCTTCCATCCTACTATTTTTCTCAAGTGAGCTTTGAATAAACACTAGGTAGCAAGGAGCAATGAATTCAGGGCGGGGTGGTGGTGGTAGGGTTTGCTTTTATTTTTTAAAATTTATTTTTAATTGGGGGATAATCGCTTTACACTATTGTGTTGGTTTCTGCCATACAACAATGTGAGTCAGCCTTGAGTGTACATACGTTCCTTTCCTCTTGAACCTCCCTCCCCTCCCCACATCTCAGCCCTCTAGGTTGTCCCAGAGCACTGAGTTGAGCTCCCTGTACTATACAGTGGCTCACTAGCTACCTATTTTACATACAGTGTGTATGTTTCAGGGCTGCTTTCCCAATTCGTCCCACCCTCTTCTTCCCCCACTGGGTCCGCAAGTCTATTCTCTACATCTGTGTCTCTATTTGTGCATCTGTGTCTCTAATAGGTTCATCCGTACCATTTTTCTAGATTCCATCAATATGTGTTAATATATGATATTTGTTTTCCTCTTTCTGATATACTTCACTCTGTATAACAGGGTCTACGTTCATATATGTCAGTTCAACTGACTCATATTCCTGCCTTTTTATGACTGAGTAATACTCTATTGTATATATGTACCAATTCTTTATCCATTCGTCTGTCAGTTGACATCTAGGGTGCTTCCGTGTCCTGGCTATTCTAAACAGCTCTTCAGTAAACATTGGCATGCATGTGTCTTTATCGATTACGGTTTTCTTGGGGTCTATGCCCAGTAGTGGGATTGCTAGGTCATGTGGTAGTTTTATTCCCATTTTTTAAGGAATGTCCACACTACTCTTCAGAATGGCTGTATCAATTTACTTTCCTACCAACAATACAAGAGGGTTCTCTTTTTTCCATATCCTCTCCAGGAATTCAGTTTTTATACAATGGCAAGAACTTACACTAGGTTGCCAGCCAGATTTTGAATGCTCATCCTACAGGTGCCCTCAACCAGGGAGTAAAGGTGCAATTCCATTGGCCAGTGCCCCAAAGCCAGAGACACCTGGGAACATACCTGCAGCTGAACTGGGTAGGGTTTTTTGGCTCATTGCATTGAGGGAGACTGCACACCTGCAGGAACTGTGGCAGTCTTGGGAAAAAGATTCCAGAAGGTTTATATTACAGGATTGGAGCTAGTGTTAGGTGATTTGGGTGGGTGGGGGGAATTCAAGGAAGAAGGGACTGAGTGTTATCAGGAACTTGGGGCATTTGTTTGACTGAGTACCTTAGTTTTTCTCTGGAACACGAGGAGGCCTGAAGCAGGAGTAGCTGTAATTGGACAGAAGGCTCCCTGACAAGCTGAGGTGAGGGAAGTTGATTATTTTGGTGGCGTCTGCACCTCGTTTCTGTCTACGCTCAGTCATCATTATTGAGTGGATTTATTTTTGTCTCACTTTATCACAGTGATAGAATGACTTTGTCTGGCCTTGTCTTCTAGCCACACTCAGTTCTGTTTGCCTCTGCCAGGCCTGCTGTCTGCCATGAGGGCCTGATTTTGTCTTTCTCACATTGCAGGGATAGAGGAGGCTCGTCAGGAGGGCACTCCACTAGATGGGGAATGGAGCTTTAGAGAGGGACAAGATGTTCTCTTCAGACTTTGGCTTGAACCTGCTCAAACTCACAGGCTATTAAGGAAAACGAGGCCCCTTTTATTCCATATAGCAAGAAAAGAATTTTAATCCCTCAGAAGTTTTAGGGCAAACCCCTACCCCAAGTAGTGTCAATCTGAAAGATGAATGTTGGCATATTGATCCTGGAGCCCTGCCCATGTCATCTGGTCCAGCTGCAGGGCTTGTGCTGTAGGTGAACTTGAGCATCTACAGGTTAAAACTATGATTTTTCATGTTACTTATTAAAAATAACTTTCTTCTTTAAATGCACTTGAATCAGTTCTAATGAGGTGGATGAAACTGCAGCCTATTATACAGAGTGAAGTAAACCAGAAAGGAAAACACCAACACAGTATACTAACGCAGATATATGGAATTTAGAAAGAAGGTAACTATAACCCTGTATGCGAGACAGCAAAAGAGACACAGATGTAAAGAACAGTCTTTTGGACTCTGTGGGAGAGGGCAAGGGTGGGATGATTTGAGAGGGTAGCATTGAAATGTGTACATGATCATATGTGAAGCAGATCGCCAGTCCAGGTTCAATGCATGAGGCAGGGTGCTCAGGGCTGGTGCACTGGGATGACCCAGAGGGATGGGATGGGGAGGGAGGTGGAAGGAGGGTTCAGGATGGGGAACACATGTGCACCCATGGCTGATTCATGTCGATGAATGGCAAAAACCACTATAGTATTGTAAAGTAATTAGCCTCCAATTAAAATAAATAAATAAATTTTAAAAATATAACTTTCTTCTTTAAAAAAACCTGAACTTTACATTAACTGTTACTTAACTCAAAAAATGATTGATATTACATTATAGAAAGTTTATAAAACAGAGAAGGAAAAATACCCAATCTTATTAATTACTCTGCTGTTATCCCTTTTATTCCTACTATCCTTTCCATATAGATTTAAAAAGTTTTAATCACACTGCACACAGAATTTCATAATTTTCTAATCTCAATCCCTGGGTTGGGAAGATCCCCTGGAGTAGAAAATGGCAATCCACTCCAGCATTCTTGCTTGGAAAATTCCATAGACAGGAGTCTGGCAGGCTACAGTCCATGGTGTTGCAAAGAGTCAGCCAAGGCTGAGCACTCACACAGTTTATAATGTACAGTTTTACCTTACATCTATACTTCTCTATATGACTATAGATTTTTAAAGTTTTTCTTTTTTAAAAAAAGTGAAATGTAATTGACATATAGCATATTAGTTTCAGGTGTACAACATAATTCAAAAGTGTAAACACTGTAAAATGATCACTGTGATAAGTCTAGTTAACAGCCATCACCACATAGTTACATATTTGTTTTCTTGTGATAAGAATTTAAGATCTATTCTCCTAGCAACTTTCAAATATATAATCGAGTATTGTCAACTATGTAGACATCATGCTGTACATTACATCTCAAGACTTCTTTTATAACTGGTAGTTTGTACCTTTCTTGACCCCCTTCACCCACTTTAATGATTGTTTTAAGTGGCTGTATAAAATTTCACATAGATTATAATTTTCTTAGTTATACGTCTACTGACGGAAATCTGTAACTTTTCTTCACTTTTAAATAGTATTAAGATAAAAAATTTTCAAGACGTAGATTTTCTTTAACTTTTAAGAGAAATATTCTTTGAAGTTTGGGAATTTTGCCAGAACATGGATAGATGGCTCTCTTCTTTCAGTAATTTTGCCTAAAATTCATTAAGCGCGCTATTTCTGGAACTCAATTTTTTTTTCAGAGAAGATATTTTACTTTTCTTCTCTTTTTCCCCTTCTGGGATGCCTGCCATGAAGATTGGTTGGTTTCCTAGGTCTGTTGTCCAAGCTTCTCCTTTCACCCTTTGTGGTTATGAGATCTTTGTGTTTTGCATTGTGGTTTTATTTACTTCACCCTTTTGATGTCCAGGCCACTGAATCTGAGTATCAAGAGGGATCATCTTCTTCTTATGATGTACAGACTATTTTTTTTAATTAAGTCTTTTTTTGTGTGCTGAACTTGAATCTTTAGTGCTCATATTGTCATTACTATTTGAAATTTTTATTGGGGTTTGGAGAAGGTGGTGGCACCCCTCTCCAGTACTCTTGCCAGGAAAATCCCATGGATGGAGAAGCCTGGTGGGCTGCAGTCCATGGGGTCGCTAAGAGTCAGACAGGACTGGGCGACTTTCCTTTCACTTTTCACTTTCATGCATTGGAGAAGGAAGTGGCAACCCACTCCAGTGTTCTTGCCTGGAGAATCCCGGCGATGGGGAAGCCTGGTGGGCTGCCATCTATGAGGTGGCACAGAGAAGGACACGACTGAAGAGATTTAGCAGCAGCAGCAGTTGCTTTACAATGTTGTGCTGGTCTCTGCTGTACTCCCAGCTCACCCCACCCTCTGCTTCCCCCACTGTGTCCACAAGTTTGTTTTCTACATTTGCCTCTCTATTCTTGCCCTGCAAATAGGTTCATCCAAACCATTGTTCTAGATTCTACATATATGCATCACTGTATGACATTTGATCCTCTCTTGCTGACTTCACTCTGTATAATAGACTCTAGGTCCATCCACCTGACTACAGTTTTTTAAGGTTGCCCTCCATCTGCTCCAGTAAGCTTTATTTCGTCAGAGCCCTGCCCTAATCCTGCTGGTTCTGCCTCTCTCTGACCACCCAGATCTCTTACTGTCAGTTCTTTCTCTTTGCTGCTTGCTGGGGTTCAGCTGCTGGAATGCCTTTGCCTGGTTGGAGGGTGGGGTAGGAGCCTGAGAGCCCTGGAAGGTGTGGCGCTCTGACCCTGAAGGCTGGCAGAGCCACAGCGGGAAACCATCAATTCCCTGTCAAGGCACTGGATAGCGGAGGGAGGCTTTCCACAGCTGGCCTCAGCCCCAGGGGTAGGAACCCTTAGCCTGCCCATTCCCCTTCTCCTCAGCCCCTTCAGTCTTTGGAAACTGGCCCCTGTCTGGGGGTGCTCAGGTTGCCTGATGTCAGCTTTTCCTGCAGGGGTCTGGGAACCCCTGTGCATCAAGCTCTCCCCTAAAGCTGACTGCTTCTGAGCCTTGCTCTGAGACAATCTTGGGCTGTGCACCCCACTCCTTCCCTGCCTCTCATCTGGCACAGAGGTTAAAGCAACTCCCTCCTGTCAGTTCCCTTACCCACTGCATGAACTGATGCAAGCCTCACAGCAAATGAGATGAAGCTGCTATGAAGTTGTAGGAAAGACAGGATACATCAATGTACTGTCTTTCCAGAATTCTCTGCCTCTGTGTCTTCCACAACTATTTTTGATATTTTAGCTCAATTATTCTTTTCTGAAATTTTAAAATCAGTCAAGTTTTAAAAAATTCTATGAGTTTTTTAAAATTAGATAATACTTACCCATTATATAAAAATTCCAAAAAATGGATAAAACTATAAAAAGTAAGTAAAATTAGTTTCTCCTTCCTTGTCTTTGTAATCCCATATCTTTCCCAAGAGGAAACTAGTTATTTTTCTAGAACAGAGGTTGTAAAAGGTCAAATAAGTACGACTGATCTTTGAATAATGTAGGTTTAAACTGTGGGTCCACTTATTTTTCAATAAGAGAATTTTTTTAGTAGTAAATACTGCAGTACTACACAGTCAGTTGAATCTTTGAATGCAGAGGAACCCAGGATAGGAGGGCCAGCCAGAAGCTATATGTGGGTTAACATCCCCCACCCTGAATTGTTCAAGGGTCAACGGTGTTTTGCTCTTTGAAGACTGTTAGTTTTTGTCACAACTATTCAACTCTACTGTTGCATACAGAGGATCTGTCTGTGTTCCAATAAAGCTTTATTCATGGATATTGAAATTTGAATTTCATGTCATTTTCATGAAATTGTATTAGTTTTCTATTGATTTTTTTCAGCCATTGAAAAATGTGAAAACCATTCATAGCATACAGAAACAGATGGTGGGCTGGATTTAGCCCTAGCTCAGCTGCAGCCATGAAATTAAAAGATGCTTACTCCTTGGAAGAAAAGTTATGACCAACCTAGTTAGCATATTCAAAAGCAGAGACATTACTTTGCTGACTAAGGCCCATCTAGTCAAGGCTATGGTTTTTCCAGTAGTCATGCATGGATGTGAGAGTTGGACTGTGAAGAAGGCTGAGCGCCGAAGAATCGATGCTTTTGAACTATGGTGTTGGAGAAGACTCTTGAGAGTCCCTTGGACTGCAAGGAGATCCAACCAGTCCATTCTGAAGGAGAT
>SJYA01001284.1:1831766-1899157 GCA_006410615.1 Neotragus moschatus
GAGGAGAAGGGGACGACAGAGGATGAGATGGCTTTATGGCATCACTGAGTCAATGGGCGTGAGTCTGAGTGAACTCTGGGAGTTGGTGATGGACAGGGAGGCCTGGCGTGCTGCGATTCATGGGGTTGCAAAGGGTCGGACACAACTGAGCGACTGAACTGAACTGAACTGAACTGAACAGCTGTTAAAGAACCCACCTACAATGCAGAAGACCCTGGTTTGATTCCTGGATCAGGAAGATCCCCCAGAGAAGGGATTAGGCTACCTACTCCAGTATTCTTGGGCTTCTCTGGGGGCTCAGATAGTAAAGAATCTTACTGCAGTGTGGAAGAACTGGGTTCAATTCCTGGATTGGGAAGATTCCCTGGAGAAGGGCATGACAACCCACTTCAGTATACTTGTCTGGAGAATCTCTATGGGCAGAGGAGCCTGGCAGGCTACTGTCCATGGGGTTGCAAAGAGTCAGATACAGCTGAGTAAGCACACTGTAGTTTGGCGACCCATGTTCTAGAGGCATTCTATATATACTCAGTACATTCCTTCTGTTTCCTGGTATATTTATTTATGCCAGGAAGAGCCTCCATGTTATGTATGATGTTCTGCACCGAGATCTTTCTGTTCCAGTCTCCTGGTGGTCAACCCATGTCAGCTCATAGAGTTGCTTCCATTTTATTGGCCACCTGATACTCAGGCCCGTGCTGTGGTGTAATGAGGAGCATTAGGTTATTTCTGATCATTGCCTTCCACGGTAATGCTAAAGTGGATATTCTTGTACACTGGTGTACCTCTGTGATTCTGTTTGTAGAATAAATTCACAAAGGAGTAATCAGTACTAACAATTCAGCATAAATTTNGATACTCAGGCCCGTGCTGTGGTGTAATGAGGAGCATTAGGTTATTTCTGATCATTGCCTTCCACGGTAATGCTAAAGTGGATATTCTTGTACACTGGTGTACCTCTGTGATTCTGTTTGTAGAATAAATTCACAAAGGAGTAATCAGTACTAACAATTCAGCATAAATTTAACATTTCTGAGCAGAGATTTGATCACTTTCATTGAATTTCATTACAGGGCATGTCCAGAACACAGCAAAGCCCTGGGTGGCTCAGCAGATACCTGTTAACAGGGATCCTAGAGCAGCTGTCTAGGTTCCAACCTTTTTGGCTCCAGGGGCTGGTTTCGTGGAAGAAAATTTTTCCATGGACGTGGTGGGTGGAGGGGATGGTTTCAGGATGATTCAATGCATTACATTTATTGTGTACCTTATTTCTATTACAATTACATCAGCTCCTCTTGAGATCCTCAGGCATTAGGTCCTGGAGGCTGGGGACTGCTGCTGTAAATGGACCCTTAGAAGTGCAGACTAGAGACTCCTTGACCACTTTCAGGGGCTGACTGGCACTGCACAGGGTTGGAAAGGAGAGAGGGACTGGATTTACAATAAGATATGAGAGGAAGACCTTTGAACTTCATGATTTAAAAAGAGATTACCTTGCCAGAAGGTTATGAACTAATTTTATTAATTAATTTTTATTTTATTAGCAGATGAATGTCATCCACATGAATCTTTTGCAGAATCATTTATAGCCTAAGTGTTTCTCCCTAAAGTGATTTGTTGTATAATAAATCAAAGTTTGGACCATTATCTGAAAACTTATAATACACATATAGCCTCCGTAGCCAGGATAATCACTGCCTCAAAAAGCGCAAACAGCAGATAATCCAAAATTAGGTGTATTCTTGGCTTCCCTGGTGGCTCAGACAGTAAAGAATCTGCCTGCAATGCAGGAGACCCAGGTCCGATCCCTGGGTTGGGAAGATGCCCTGTAAAAGGAAATGGCAACCCACTTCAGTATTCTTGCCTAGAAAACTGCATGGACAAAGGAGCATAACAGGCTACAGACCATGGGGTTGTGAATAGTCAGAAACAACGGAGTGACTAACACACTTCGTCCAGCAAATGACTTAAGTCATAGCTTCTGTTTCTTCACCTCTAAAATTGAGGGTTGAAATACTGGCTCCCCATAGTCACTTCCAGCTTTAGAACCATACAAGCTATGGATAAGCAAGAAATACCCAGTAGATCAGTAGGTCCAGGAAGTCAGAACTGTGTCTATTTTTTTTTTTTTTGCTGTGATGTTCTCCTGATACTTAGAACAATGTGTGATATTTAGTGGGCTGCTGCTATTGCCAGGCAATATTTGTTAAATGAATGAAAGATGAACATATCAGGCAGCTTTTGCGTTTGTTGGAGATTCTTGTTGTCAACCCAATGGTCATTCCTCCATCCTTCTTTGGAATAGAACTCTGCTACCCTCCTCCACCTCCCTAAGTTTCAGGGGATATGCTCTCAATACCCAGTGCTGAAAAGTGGCACTGGCCAGTCCTAGTGATTCCACATTTTTTTTTTGGCCTGGGATTGGATTGGATTAAGCGTGGTTGTGAGACTTCATTTTGGCTGTAATGATAAGTTAGGGGAAAATTACTTCAGGTCTCTAGGAAAGTTTCCCCATTATAAGAAGGGACTCCTTGAATAAAGCAAAATCAAAATCCCCATTGTCATCATGCCTACCTCCTGGGACAACTGCAACCAACTTATTAATACAATCATGAGGGAGTCTGTTGAGGACAAGCTGAGAAGCCTAGAGTGATAGAGCAGAAATATGGAAAGAATTTGAGTCCATGATGACAGTTTTCAAGCCCTGAGGAAACTAGCTTCTGGATTTTGTTAAAAGTGAAACAAGAAACTCTCTATGATTTGGACAGTCATGTTTTTTTGTTACATGCAGTCAAAATTATCCCAACAATATGTCACTTGTATAGTTATTATACAGATAACTTTGGTGAGAATGAAGGGTCTTTATTGCTTATAAGTTAGAGCTTAATGGGTAGAAAATAAAGATGCATTTTTATTATCCTTCTCATGCTATGGAAAATTGTAAAAAGCAATTCTTCCCTATTCCTTAGATAGGGAAGAGTCTAATATTAATGACAAAAGAAAAAGCATACCTATTGTAAATTTTATAAACCAGGTAGTGATATTACAGAACTTGGAGGCTTTCAAAATGATTTTTGGGGCTAGATATAATAGAATATGTCCACTTTCAGATGGGTTAACATTTGTAATTGGTTGCATGGTTTTTTTTTAACTTTAATTTTCTTTTAATGTTGTAGGCAAAAGCTCTCTGCTCCATATTTTATGTAAAATTCATGGCAAGAACCAGATTCTAGCATTAATAACTGAATTAATAAAATACAGGCAAAGCAGCCACAGCTGTGTCAGTATCTTTAAAATAGAGAGCAGTCAATTATGTACCTGGTGCCCCACCCATAACAGGAAGTTAGGTGCTGAGGCAAGCTTGCTAGAGGTTCAGACCTCTGCCTGATTAGCTGTCATATTATGGGAGTACATTATAGGATTAGCTGGGGATAAACTATTATTAGACCTGTCAATATTGGTTAATTGCTGGATGCATCTCATCTCTGCCTCAGCACAGAATCTCTCTCTCTTTTGAGCCCAAACAGACAGACAGACAGACAGACACACACACACACACACACACACACACACACGCACACACACACACACCACGGGTTATCGTAATGGCAGTTGCTTGTGATAAGGACTGGGCTCAAAGACCCTGAAAACTTAATTTTTGGTTACACTGTATTTTTCTAGGAATCTAGTGACAGGTATCCATAACCCTGTCTTATTCTAGAGATCTCTTTGCTTACAGAAAGCACAGGAGAGGTCAACCACATGAATGAGGTTATTACAGGAAAAAAGAGTGGCTAGATGACTGTGCTAGAAGAAAAGGTCTTTGAAACCTTGATTGACAGGTCCTACCAGTTGCAGCAAAGAAGCCTGTCCATTCAGTTATGTGATCATCGCGTTCTGAGTCATGAGCTGTCATAACTTTCTTCACCTTATAACCACTCTTCTTGGTTTTGCTTTCTCTTCTTCCCCTGCATGTTTTTTTCTCCTCACACCCACTTACCCTCCTTCTCTCTTTACTGAAGGTTTGAGGAGGTGAAAATTTCATCTTACAATAGTGCAGAAGTGGTTTTGCAGTTTTTCACAGACATAGATCCTATGTTAAGTGTAAAGCCATTACTTGGGGGTGTGAAGAATGGCATATTTCAGTCTGTTAAGATCTAGGTTTCCAAGGGGGCTAAGTCCCTATTAGGGTTTCTTGAATGCCTCAAGTCCATCACTGAGGTTAGTTCTATGCGATAGAAGCGTGGTGTAATAGAAGGAGATTGGGATTGGGAATGAAGCAGGCCTGAGTTCGCAAAGCATCTGTGTCACCCAGTAATTGTATGACTTCAACCAGATGATTAGCCAATAGATGAGAAGCCTCAGTTGGCACCTGCCAAATGGAATATTAATACAGATCTTGTAAGTTTTATATGGGAGGAGGCATGGGAAGCATCTTAACTCTCATCATTCTACAAACATTTCTTAAATACTTCTCTGTGCCAGGTAAGTGTAAGGTCAGGAATATCACAATCAAATATGGCACAGTGTCTGATCCCAAGAATTCCAGAGAAGAAGGCCAGAAGAGGATGAGGGTGGCTGTATAATGACAGCAAAGGCTTCATAACAGTGAAAACTCCTGAGGTGTGTTCCAAAGGATGAGCAGGAATTAGGTAAAAGGAGAAGTGACATGAAGTGTAGGGAAAGTTGAAGTGAAATGTAGTAAAGACAATAAGGTTTCCAGATCATGAAGATTTACCACTGGAACTGAATGGTTGGATCACAGAGATTGATGGAGGTAGTGGTAAGAGATGACACCAGGAAATTTATCAGGAATCCCACAATAAAGGGTCTTGTGTGTCTGACATAGAAACTTTGGACTTACCCAAGTCCCTTGGTCATGCAGCCTATAAGGGGGATGTAGATCTGGAGGGGAACTCAAGTTTTCTAAATCCAAGACCAGGAGTTCATTACAGCTCACTGTCTCCTTTGATATGAGACCTTACCATTGTGATCTTAACCTCAGTGCCTGCAGGGGTCACCTGTCTGGGTATTATCTGGGTTAGAGAATGGGGAGAGTATAGCTTAAGTCTCTCCTTGGGATGAGGAGGTATGAGTAGGTGACTGAGATGTTAGCTGAACAGTCAGTGGCAAGAACGGGCAAAGCAGTTAGCCTGTGGCTTCTAAAGCCAAAGGAATCTGAGATTAGGTGCCATGAAGGACCAATAGCAAGTGGGGAAGCCCGTCCAAAAGTGAGTAAGAACTAGGAAGAGAGGATGATGACTGAGGACCCCCTGTGCTGCGTTGCCCAAAGACCAGCTGGGGCTGTACACATCCACGACTTGCATTTGGGTGGATGCCAGTTGCTGAACCCTAAATTCATGCCTTTTGGGGAACACCTAATGCTCCAGTTTGCAACGGTACCAATGCTTTTCAAGTTACTTCAGAGCCAAGAAACACACGGCTCTTTCTAAAATAGCTTGCAGATTCGGCAGTGTACTATATATAGTGACACCAGAAATTTTTTAGAATTGTAACAAGAAATGTACGAGGCTGTGTTTTCTCTATGGAGCACAGTTGCAAAAGTCATCTTTCTTGATGTGTTAGAGTCTGAAAACTTCCTTTAGAATCCTCAGTGGACACTGAGTCCAGCAGAAAATACCTGACTGTCTTCTCCTAAGTGATTTGGTAAAATCACCGGGGGATCTAACCTTTCAAACGTCATAGTGAAAAGAGGCAAACACCCTGGTAGCTTGCTCCTGGAAATAGGTCTTAGCAAAGCAAATGTGCTAATGCTGGGACAGAATCTTGCCTCATTCTCCTCCTTCTTTCTCTTCCTGTTTTTCTGCTTTCATCACTTCCTAGGATGGCAGGGGCCAGTGGTTGGGAGAGTGTCAAGTAATCACTCTATTCCTTCTGAAGGGTCCAAATCTTTTCAGAAGGGCCCTATCTTCCACTGATTTGTTCATATTTAAGAAATGCATTCTTGAATAACATTCTTTTATCTTCTCCTTTCCCATAAAAACCATTCTTCTGATTTGAAAATGTTCTAATAAACTTGGGTTACACGTGGAAACATACACTGCCATATGTAAAATATATAGTTGATGAGAATTTGCTCTTTGACTCAGGGAACTCATGCCGGGGCTCTGTAACAACCTAGATGGGTAGGATGGAGAGGGAAGGGGGAGGGAGGTTTAAGAGAGAGGGGACAGAAGTATACCTGTTGTTGATTCATGGTGATGTTTGGTGAAACCAACAAAATAGTGTAAAGCAATTATCCTTCAGTTAAAAATAAATAAAATAAAAAACTTGGGTTACAAAAAACCATAGGTGGGATGGAAGCTCATTATTGGCAGAGATCATGAATTGAAGTATCCCAAGCACTTAGCGGGCTTCCCTGGTGGCTCAGTGGTAAAGAATCCGCCTACCAATGCAGGAGTTATGGGTTGAGTCCCTGGGCTGGGAAGATTCTCTGGAGAAGGAAATGGCAACCCTCTCCAGTATTCTCGCCTGGGAAATCCCATGGACAGAGAGCCTGGCAGGCTACAGTTAATGGGGCTGCAAGAGTCGGACACGACTTAGTGAATAAACACCAACAACAAGTACTTAGAAAAGTGTCAGGCACAGGATGAGTGTGCAAAATATTTGTTGAATAATATCAAAATGAATGAATAAAGGTGCAAGTGCATTGATCATTAACCAAGTCTAGAGAGTACGAGGTGCTATTGGAAATATGTACTTTCCTCTGTTCTTCCCCCTTGGGCTTAGAAGTTTGAAGCATGAAATGGGAGTGGAAGAGTGGATCAGGAGAAGTTTGAGAAAACTTGGAACTTTCAGAGAACAAGGTGAAAGGAGAAGAAAAGGCTTAAAAGTGAACAAACTGTAAATACCCTAAGGAATTGAAAGCAGGGACTTAAACAGATATTTGATCACCAATGTACATAGTAGCATTTTTACAATAGCCAAAAGACAGAAGCAGCTCAAATGTCCATCAGTAGATGAGTGGATAAACAAAATGTGGTGTGTACATAGAGTGGAAATGGAAAATTATTCAACCTTTAAAAATGAAATTCTGATACATGCCATAACATAGATGAAACTTAAAAACGTTACACTGAGTGAAATAAACTATAAACAAAAGAACATATGGTATGATTCCATTTATAAGATTCCATTAAGATAGAGTCGACAAATTCATAGAGAAGTAAAACAAAATTAGAGGCTACCAGAGGCTGGGGAAGGGGAAATGGGGAGTCATCATTTAATGAGTGCAAAATTTCTATTCAGGATGATAAAAGTTTCCAGAAATAATGATAATGGTTGTACAACATTGTGAATGTACTTATTGCCATTTAATTGTACACATATAGTGAAAATGGCAGATTTTATATTAGTATGTTTTCACAATTAAAATTAAACTGACAGTTTTTAAAAATTATTTACTTATTGAAGTATACTTGATTTTTAGTATTATACTACTTTTTTTTTGTTTTGTTTTATTTTTATTTTATATTGAAGTATAGTTGATGAACAATGCTCTGTTAGTTCCAGGTGTACAACAAAGTGATTCAGTTATATATATATATGCATCAATTCCAAATTCTTTTCCCATTTAGTAGTATTTAGCAGTATTGAGCCAAATTGTTATACAGTAAGTCCTTGTTCATTATCTATTTTAAATGTAGGTGTATGTATATGTCAGTTCCAAACTCCTAATCTATCCCTCCCCTCCTGGTAACCATAAGCTCGCTCTATAAGTATGTGAATCTGAAAAACTTGGCAGTCTGGTATACACAGGAAGCAAAGGAAACTCTATCTTTTTTTCTCTGACTCTTCCTCTGATGTGGTACAGAGGACTTTAGCATTAGACAGAATTAGCTCAAATTCAAGCCCCACCTCTCACTAATGGTGTGACTTTGGTCAAATTAGATAACCTCTCAGATGTCCAGCTTTCTTATTGGTAAAGTGGAGATAACAGAAATACTGCATTATGGTGATGTGAGAATAAATGTTATCATGTATACAAAATGTTTTGTGAATGTTTAGTCACTCAGTCATATCTGACTCTTTTGCAACCTCATGGACTGTAGCCTGCCAGGGTTCTGTGGGGGCTTTTCCCAGGCAAGGATACTGGAGTGGGTTGTCATTTCCTTCTGCAGGGAATCTTCTTGACTCAGGGGTCAAACCCATGTCTCCTGCACTGCAGGCAGATTCTTTTCCGCTAAGATTTCGGCATCCAGTCCTGTCACTTCATGGCATATAGAAGGGGAAACAGTGACAGACTGTTTTCTTGGGCTCCAAAATCACTGCAGTTGGTGAGTGCAGCCATGAAATTAAAAGACCCTTGCTCCTTGGAAGAAAAGCTATGACAAACTTAGACAGCTTATTAAAAATGCAAATTAATACAGCCACTATGGAGAACAGTGTGGAGATTCCTTAAAAAGTTGCAAATAGAACTGCCTTATGACCCAGCAATCCCATTGCTGGGCATACACACTGAGGAAACCAGAATGGAAAGAGACACGTGTACCCCAATGTTTATCGCAGCCCTATTTATAATAGCCAGGACATGGAAGCAACCTAGATGTCCATCAACAGATGAGTGGATAAGAAAGCTGTGGTACATATACACAATGGAGTATTACCCAGCCATCAAAAAGAATACATTTGAATCAGTTCTAATGAGGTGGATGGAACTGGAGCCAATTATACAGAGTGAAGTGAGCCAGAAAGAAAAACACCAATACAGTATACTGACACATATATATGGAATTTAGAAAGATGGTGGTGTTAAACCTGTACGCNGACTCAAACTCTTGTTGAATTTTTAGGCTTATTAGGTGAGTGTGACTCTGTGGGTGACTTACGTAGGACATTGTCTGAAGAATGGGTTCTCCTTCCTGGGTAAATATAGGCAGACATTAGAGACATGAGTTCAATCCCTGGGTGGGGAAGATCCCCTCGAAGAGGAAATGGCTACCCACTTCATTATTTTTGCCCAGAGAATCCCAGTTAGAAAGGAGCCTGGAGGGCTGCAGTCTCTGGGGTCGCAAAGAGTCCGATGTGACTGAGACACAGACAGGCTTTTCCTCTATGGAGACTTGTTACCAATTGTATCAGGCAAGTATCCAACTCAATGACACTGGGATCCCTCTCAACTGACAAATACCAGAATCCTGAAATTTCCTGGGGGAAGTAGTTTTGATAATCCAATGCCTTTAGAGACCAGATGGGTAACAGGGAACATACATGGTGGTTGGATAGATGGAAAATGCTGGATCCTATCTAGACCCAGTACGTTGAAAAATTGTGTGACTATAGAAAACATATCTGTACAGGAAGTTGCTCAAGAGCCAGCACAGAACTCTGTACAGAAAAGGACCCTAGCAGATAGGAGGACTCCCTTTGAATGGGTGAATCACTTGTATTTGTGCAGACTGGAATTTATGCTCCAGGCTCTTCTGTTCTTCTCGCTTGTCAGGGAGGAGAAGCACGGCATTCCCCTTAGCTTCCATGTAGCCTCGCTGAGTGTTTCCACTGATGCTGTGGTCATNGAGGACTCCCTTTGAATGGGTGAATCACGTGTATTTGTGCAGACTGGAATTTATGCTCCAGGCTCTTCTGTTCTTCTCGCTTGTCAGGGAGGAGAAGCACGGCATTCCCCTTAGCTTCCATGCAGCCTCGCTGAGTGTTTCCACTGATGCTGTGGTCATGCCTGTCATCCCTGCCCAGTCAGGGTGCAGCCAGGCTGATACCCAGCAGGCAAGAGAGTACGGTTGAGATAGCAACCAGAGAGCTTTTCCTGAATGTGGGGACCAAATACTAGAACACATTCTCTCCTCCAGGGAGGCGGCTTGTGCACATACCCTGCGCCTCCACCCTGCCTTGACCGGCTGCATGTGGACTAGAGCTTTCTTCCATCCCCACCAGACTTGCCCAAGCCATGGGCATCTACCTGTCTACTGCCACAGTCTCCTAACTTATCTCCCTGCTTCCACCCCTGCCTCCCTGCTGCCTGCAAAGCAGCCAGAATGATCCTTTTAAAATGGGATGTACCTCCACTACCCCCAAACCCTCTCAAGTTGTCCCCTCACTTGAAATCCCAGGTGTCCACCACAGCCTTTGAAGTGTGATCACTTGGCTTTTGCTGCTCCCTTCTCCCCTCCCTGTCTGTCTTGGTCACCTCTACCTTCATGGCCATCTTGCTTGTTCATAGGTGAGACAAGAAGGTCCTGCTTCAGGACTTCTGCAGTGTCCTCAGTGGACTACTCCCTTGTTTCCACCAGGTCCTCTGCCCAGGTCACCTTCTTGGAGGGCTTCTTTGACTGCTGTCTCTAAAATAGCTCGTTCTTTCATTCTCTAATCCCCTGCTCTGTTTTGTTTTTCTCTGGAGTTCTTATCACTACCTGACTTATCAATGTCCGTCCTATTCCTGGCCTCCAGTTAGAATGCACCATGAACAACGGGGCTTTTGCTTGTCTTGTTCTCCACTGGTTCTCCAGAATCCAGAACAAAGCTTGGCACATAGGCAGCATTGAACAAATAAATGAAATAAGGACAAATGAAGTGTGTGTGTGTGTGTGTGTGTGTGTGCATGTGTGTGTAGAGGTATCTTTAAAAAAAATTTGGTTCACATGCATCCTTCCTCATTTTCATTAAAAGTTCAAGAACTTGTATTTCCCCCAAACTGATCAATTTGTTGTTGTTCAGTCACTCAGTCACATCCCCCTCTTTGCGACCCCATGAACTGCAGCATGCCAGGCTTCCCTGTCCTTCACTATCTCCTGGAGTTTGCTTAGATTCGTGTCCAATGAGTCGGTGATGGTATCTAACCATCTCATCCTCTGACACCCCCTTCTCCTCTTGCCTTCAGTCTTTCTGAGTGTTAGGGTCTTTTCCAGTGAGTCGGATATTCACATTAGATGCCAAAGTGTGGGAGCTTCAGCATCAGTCCTTCTAATGAACATTCAGGGTTGATTTTCTTTAAGAATGACTGGTTTGATCTTGGTGTCCAAGGAACTCTCAAGAATCTTCTATAGCACCACAGTTCGAAAGTATCAGTTCTTTGGTGTTCAGCCTTCTCTCTGGTCCAGCACTCACATCTGTACATGACTACTGGAAAAACCATAGCTTTGACTAAACAGACCTTTGTTGGTCAAGTGATGGCTCTCCTTTTTTTATATGCTGTCTAGGTTTGTCATAGCTTTTCTTTCAAGTGTCTTTTAATTTTGTGGCTGCAATCTCTCATGATCAATTTAGGATATGCCAATTATAAAGTTCTAGAACCTTTCTGAAACTGTCCTGTAGGTCCCCTGAAGCCAGTGAAGGAATGTCTGTTCTTATCTAATTATCTAAAATCATCCTCCAGTATTTATAAGCCCTTTTTGGGGAATAACAGTACTCATTATTGTTTGGGGTCAGGTAAAAAGGAAAATTTGCTTTTAGTTTTAAAGAATTATTCTCAGCCTAGCCTAACTTTCACTTGTAAGTGGGTAAATTTAAGAAAACATAAATGACAATGGGTTTAAGCCATACTCTGCCCTCAATCAACCAGTAGGCAAGACATTCCTCTAAATAAGAGCCTAGAGCATTAATTAAACATTCAAACCTGCAATTTAGTGTTCTTCCACATTTCTCAGATTACCGGTCCATCACATTAGTTTAGCATGATAAATCCAAAGATCAAGCTAATCTCACCTTCTGGAGCGGTGGAAAGTTTAATATCTTCTTCCGCCACTGGTTAAACAGACTTCTGTGTATAACCAGTGAACTTGAATTAGTCATTTTGGCTCTTTAATCAGCAGAAGGTCACACATATGAGGGTTTCTGCAGAGCTCATAGGTACAGCACCATTAATCTTGATTTCTTGGAATGAAAAAGATTTCCAAAGGCTAGAATTTCAAGGGGAGACCTCAGAGGGAACACTTGCATATAGGATTAGTATGAGTGCAGACCAAAATCAGATCTCCAAACAGACACAAGTGAAGAATTTTAACTTTACTTTAAAAAAAATGAATTATGATATTTTTTGGAGAAATAAATTACAATTTTTTGGCACTGGAAAGGAAATAGAAGCTGTTATTTGAGTACAGCATTTTATAAATGTTGCCTTTTTGCCTTAGGAAGACTCTATGCAAGTAGAGGTTAGGATTTTAAGAGAAGGACAAAAGTTTGGGTGGTAAGCAGCTTACCCATGACTGCAGCTAGTCTAGTGGAGTAGGAAACACCCAAATTTACATTTCTCTCACTGCAAAGCTGGTATTCACTCAACACTTCATTCATTAAGTGAATCTTAAGTTCATTAAGGACTCTGTTGAGCTTTTAAAAAAATTTTATTTTTTTGGCTGTACCGTACAGCATGTGGGGCTTGCCTGGTGGCTCAAATGGTAAAGCGTCTGCCTGCAATGTAGGAGACCTGGGTTCAATCCATGGGTCAGGAAAATACCCTGGAGAAGGAAATGGCAACCCACTCCGGTACTCTTGCCTGGAAAATTCCATGGATGGAAAAGCCTGGTAGTCTACAGTCCATGGGATCACAAAGAGTCGGACATGACTGTGCAACTTCATTTCACTTACAGCATGTGGGATCTTAGTTCCCAAACCAGAGATCACCCCCCTGCATTGCATTGCCTGCACCAGGGAAGTCCCTTAGAGACTTTTTTTTTTTTTTAACAGTTTCTCTTTCCCTCAATTTCCTTATTTTCTTCTCACTACTCCCTGTGCCAGTTTCAAGGTTTAGCACCCAAACATTTAAGAGCCATTGCTTCGAAAGTTTCAGATAATTTATCTCTAAGGCTCACGAAAAATTTAGCCTTATCATAAATGAGTTTCAATACAGATTTCTTAAGAGCTGATGAGCAGAAAGTATCAAAATGATTTTTCTTGCTTGTCAAGGCCTGTCTTGTCCTGTCACCCTGGGGCTTCCTCCCTTCAGGGCCTGTTCTCTGTCATCTTCAGGGATGAAGCTCTGGCCCAACATTCCTTGGTAATAGTGGCTTTGATTTTCATTTCTCTCATGAGAGGTGGAGAGGCAGGGTTTGAGAGGGTGAAATATTGTCTGCCTGGGGTGAGACACTAAATTGACCTCTAAAAATGGCAGAAATGGGGCATCTCTTATCCTTTCAACTTCATGTATCCAGATCTGGTTCCTAGAAAGGGGTGACTGAGCCATCTTCAGTTGAGGAAAGGAGAAATTTTTAGGTAAAAACTTTTGGAAAAGTTCTTTAGAAAAAAGAAAGGCTATTAACAATTTGGGCTTCCCTGGTGGCTCAGTGGGAAAGAATCCACCTGCCAGTGCAGGAGATGTGGGCTCCATCCCTGATCCAGGATGATCCCTTGGAGTAGGAAATAACAACCCAGCCTAGTACTTCAGCCTGAGAAATCTCATGGACAGAGGAGCCTGGTGGGCTATAGTTCAGGGGTTCACAAGACTTGGATATGACTTAGTGACTGAAAAACAATGACACAACAACTCTCTCAAAAATAAACTTTATTTAAGTTACATGTACAGTTTATTAATAAAAGAAATATTTATTTACAGGTCAGCAGGATGGGATGTGTTCCAACATGTGCCTCTAGAATTCTGAAGATCCTGGGCATGATAACTGGTTGTACGCTCTGGACTTCTGAGGCCTTACATACTCTTAAGTCATATTTTGGTATCAAGTGACATTTTTAAAAAACAAGTTTTGTCAAAGCCAGTCATTCATTCCAAGAGTTCTTTCCCCTCCGTGCATGTGTGAAATGTGAGCAATGCCCAGGTCTCATGGGTAGATTCCAGAATACCTAAGACCCAGGGTTAGGTAGTCCATCAACCCATGGACTCAAGTCACAGTTCTTTCTGTCTTCTTGGGCAGGTATGTCCTTATGAGAACCTTAATATTTAAGATATTAAATATCTTAATGTTATAATCTTGTGTTATAGTTTGTTTTCCCCAATGTCTTCATACACAGAAATGATGTTGCATGTTTATAAATTCCTTTGGGGACTCTTTATCTTTCACCTTGTAATCCAGTGATCTACTCTACTTCCCATGGCCAAGGAAAATAATTCTGGAACTTTTAGCAACTTGTAGGCCTGGTACTAAACAAACATTTATTCTGTGCCAACCTGACATGGAGGTGCTAGTGTTATACCCTCCTCGTGCTGCCATATTGGAAGCCAGTTACTATGGGTGTCTGAGAAACTATGGAAGCAACCAAGGTCATTAGTAAAGGAAACTCAGCAAACAATGTGACATTCAACTTAACCTTTACACAGCACTGCCTCTTTGTCTGAGAGGAGTGCCAATAAGCACACAGGGTTCGGAATCACCCATTATTTGCCGCCTCAGTTTTCATATCTACAAATTGGAGATAATACTTACCTATTCAGGTTGTTGTGAAGATCAACTTTTATGTTTTCCAGAACTTCCACAATTTAGGTCCATTGAAGCTGAGGGCCCCAAATGAGTGATAAAGACCAAAAGGTTGTATTCCTCATTCTTGGGTGTAAGTTGTTATAGCAAAAGTGTAGATGTGTTTTAAGAGCTTCCCCACCATTAAAAGCAAGAATTCCAACTTCTATTGGGTTCAAAATAGTAAACTGCTTCCCAAGGTAAGAATTCTAGGAAATTACTCCAGTTAGACTGCATGACACAGGCGAATACCCCCCTCAGAATCTTCTGCTTGGGCATGAGGATAGTTAAAAGGTAGTCTTCAATTTAGGTCTTCTGTTTCTAAGTGCTAACTGAAGAGGCAGTTCTTCCAATGCCCTATATCTTTGCTATTTAAAGCCTGTCGTCTCATTTTTTGAGAAGGGTTATCAGATTTCCAAAGATATAAGGAACAGAAGCAAGTGTCAAAGTTGAAGTCTCCAGTTTTTTGCCTTGTGTTCATCAAGAATAGAACACCAGAGGCTTGGAAATGATACCAAGGCTTTAAAATAGCTATAAGAATGTTTTAAGAGCTGACTGAACAACTAGGAATATTTCTTACCAAACATATAGCTTGCAAAGGCCATTTAAAAATTTGGACTCAAAACCTTGACTGAATTTCTTTACCAGAGGCCACAGATCTGTTTATCATCAGTCTTCGTAGCAGTTGGTAAAGTCTCTAGAGGGCTTCCTTTCTGTGACTTGCATGACAGGCTCATTTAACTTCAAACATCCTTCTTTCGTGTCTGCTAAGCTTCATACTTTACCTCTTAATTAATTCTCATTTCCCATATTAAACTCTAGAGACATAGCAAACTTATGCCAATAGGTTTTACATCGGAGTCTTAAAGTTCTTGTGTGGCTCCCGATGCACAAGGCTCTAGTCTCCCATGAACTGTTACTTCATGCTGAATTGATTAGCCATGTAACTGTTCTAATTTCCATAGAAATATCTAGTTACCACATTTCTTCAAGTGAGTATGCACCACTTAAGGTAGAGTTTCTGTCCTTGGTTACTTCTGTAGAGAGCAAGGTGAAAGAATGAGATGCTATAGACTCTTTGAAGCTTGGAAATTTGGACCTGAAACCTGAAAGTCCTACCAGGGACTGGAATCCAGGAGATGACGGAGGATCTGCTTGGGTTTATTCTTAAAATCTATGGCTTTGGGCTTTATAGTGGACTAATATTGTATAATCCTTGTAATGGGAAACACTGGTGTCTTTAAGCTTCCAAGGAAGGAATTCTGTTTTGCTTTAAATGAATAAACCTATCAATGGGTTTTATACAAGAACAAGGTCAAATTAATGACCTTTAGAGTTTACATAGGATGAGTGCTCACCTACTTATAGAACAGACGCTCCAGACACCTCACAGAAGCAGGCCACATCCAGTTTAGTGTAATGACTATTTGCAGATGAAGCAACAGGTGGCAGGCAGAGACTCCTACCTTTACAACTTCATCCTTTTCCTCTGTATGCTTGACCTCCACACCCCCACAAAAAAGGTCCACACCAAAATTCACTCTCATCCATTTGACTGGAATCACAAGAGGGTATCTATTAAAACAAGATGACGGAAGCACCTTCTCATCTAGGATTATTGATCTCTTCACCTAAGTCACAAGCAAAAGGACAACTGTCTTATTTACATTCCATATGCAAGTAGACTCTGACTCATCCACTGATCCATTTAGCTATTCAAAAATATCTTCTCTTGTCCTTTGGCTACTGCACTGATCAATCTGCAAAGACTGCAGCTCCTTCTGCAGTGGACCATCCCCTTGCTTTGGGCTTGGAGCATCTTCCCAGGGTTAAAGCTTTGTTTCTTCCCTTGCTTGCTGGCTTCCTGAGGTTTAAGAGAAAGAAATGGCCCATCTGATGGAAATCTTACACAAGTTGTCTGCTACTTTTTCTTCTACCCAGTGTCCTTTTCTACTCTTCATATTAAACATTTTGAAAATTGTCCATAGAAAGAATTCATTCTATGCCAGCAAGCCTGACAGATTAGATCACCTTATAGATTCTCCATGAAGTCACTTAAAAATAGTGGTTTTCAAATATTAGTTTACATCAGAATCATAGATTCTCCATGAAGTCACTTTAAGATAGTGGTTTTCAAATATTAGTTAAATCAGAATCACCTGAAGGGCTTCTGAAAACACACATTCCTGGACCTTGCTCTCAGAGCTTTTGATTGAGCAGGTCCAGAGTAGGGCCTAAGAATGTGCGTCTTTAACAAGTTCCTAGATGATGAAGATGCCGACCTTAACCCCACTGAGAACCACTGCTTTAGACTGTTCAAGAATGGCACTGACTGTTACCTCCCTAGCTGTCTTCAGGGTCGATGGTGTAGATGTGTAAAAGAAGAAAGTTCTTACCCATGCATTGGCAGGCACTTTTCCTTGAATGATACATAATTTTAGGACATGGAAATCTGAGACAAGTACAGAAAGAATTGATAGAAATCTTTCGCATATGTTACTGGATCAGGAAACTAATTGGAGTAGGAAATTTCCTCAAAGGGTTCTAGGTACCAGCTAAACTAGCTTCTTTTACCAAACAAGAAATATTTGGGGAGACAAGTATTAAGTGGTACCTCCTTCTTTTAGTACTTAATTGTAAGAGAAACAAGCCATATTATAGGCTTCATTATACAACACCAAGATCTAGAGCTCATGTATTTAGTTAGAACACCTGATACTACTCAGGCTGTTTATAGAACTTCATCCTAGAGGAATAGGCACAAACCATGGTTAAGCTGCTTGGTTTAATCTTTTTTTAGCACTTGGAAAAAAAAATGTACAGTAGTTTGAACACTTAGTCTTTGCAAACCTCCATTGAGGTCAAAGATTTCATTCATACGTACAAAATTAGTTTACAAATTTTTTTTTTTTGGCAATTTCACCTTAGTAACCCGTTTTATCCTATTGCCATTGTCCCAACCATTGAAAAAGTTTACAATAATTTACATAGAAATATTTTCAAAGTGCTTAAGAATAGTGATTGTTCTCTGGGATATTTACAGATGGCCTATACAATGTATGTACAGGTGGTATACACTATAGCACAAGTTTCATAGCTGGAATATGGCTTTCGAGGGAAAGTGCATATTTGGCCAGAGGTGGCAATACTGTCTAGAGATTCAAGGGTTACAGATACTTTTGGTAACCACATCCAAAACTGAAGGAGAACGTGGATGGGAATATTTACAAAAGTAATATAAAAATGATTAAGTATACAAGCTTGATCCACACAAAGATATCTTGATGTTCTTCCAGATGGGAGGAAGAAAGAGGCTTCAGCTGCTGGCTTGGTTACCATTCCAAAGTGGGGGGTTTCACTGGTTCAGACCTCAAAGGTCGTGACTTGTCTCAGAACTCAGGCTAGATCATCGTCTGTGCTTACAACTGATATCTGTGGAACAGAAAAAGCATGGAGTGAGTTTGGTGATTCCTTGGTTGGTAGCAACTTCATTTTCTAAAGCAAACCTTGTTTTTGAGTTGTTCATTCAGAGACCAAAGGGGCCCAGAAGGGAAGCCAGACCCCAAACTGTACTGAGTTGCATCACTAATGCATTTTAACTTGAATTCAACTATATTTACTGGGTAGAGAAAGAAAATAGTGTGACTAATTCTGCCTATTCTCCTGAATGGTCTTCGACTGTGGGTAAAAGTGTGAAAAGACACACATGTCCCATGAACTGACTACCACTCTTGCTTCACCAGAGCTCTGCACTTGTTTTGTCCAGACTGTTCCAAAAGTGAAGGCTAAAACAATCCATGTTGGTTTCAGTTGAAGATCAAGTGACTGACTCCAGTGTTGAGAGGAAGGCTAGCTCTATGAAGTGGGATAGGTGATTTTCAAGCTTTTGGTCATCTTGGCTAAATGAACCTTGCTCAATACACTGACTTTAAGTCATCCACCCTATAGGCACCTGTTTTAAGTTCAAAAAGGAGATCTTTGGTTCATGCTAATATTTACATGTAGCTTCCATAACCCAAAATATCTTAAATTGTACAATGATGTCCTCAAGTTAACTTGTCATTCTGTTCCAGGTAGACTTGTCAACTGACTTAAATTCTAACAGGCTAGACTGTCTAATCGTCACGGAGTAGATGAAGTACCAGCTTGACTAAAAAATTTGTTTGGGTTTTGTGATAATAGCTTATGAAAAAACCAAACAAACTTTTTGACCAACCCAATATCTGGTGACTCCATGGTTCTAATGGCTCTTTCCAGCCCAGGCAATCACAGCTTGTGTTGTGGTCTCCTTTCAAAAATGTCTGACTGCAAGTCATGTACATAAAGACACAGAGCTGACTTACTGCTGGGTATGTGTGTCCAACAGAAGCGCTGTGTCTACCAATGTCTATTGATAGGTCCTCTTCAGTGGTCTTCAAGTACACAGGATTGTCAAAGTTCATGCTTTTCATGTTCTTATGTTGCCAATTCCGCCACATCAAGTAGCCACCTACTGCTGCCATTGCTAAGAGCACTGAAAAAAAGTTAGAGGGTGACGAATCAAGGTCTAGTCTCAAAAGATACAAAAAAGGAGGATGCTAAAGAATCCATGCCTGTTAGCTAATAAACTCTTCATGTTTTAGGAAGCTGGGATGACTAGAAATTAGAATATAAATGGGGCAGGAGCTTAAAACAAGTTCAGACCAGAGGCTGTGTTGCTCTGTAGCCTCTGATGCATAGCTAGACACCTCCGTCTGGGCAGCTGTGGAGTCCTTGGCTCCCCCAGGCTGATCAAGTTCAGATTTCAGAAGCTTCCGGAGAGTTCCTCAGATGGTCCTCCTGGCTAGTTAGCTAAGCTTGGAATCCCATAATTTAGGATAAAGAGACCACTGTAGCATAGTGCCTTACATTTCACATGCCCTAGAATAGTGTTAGAGGTTCTTCTCCCTGGGCTTGAAAAGGCTTAACTATTTTTAATGTACCTTGTATAACTCCTCAACAAATCATTTGAAAACTCATGTATCTCCTCTGTATGAAGCATTATACATATTTCGAAGGGGAACAGAAAAGTGCTTTTCACTGGAAGGGACTTATGAAAGGGGATAAAGCCAGACAAACAATTATGAAGAAGAAAGCAGTGAGCACCTTGTACATAACAACTGAACATTCATGCCTGCCAGTTGCCGTGCTAAGGACACCACTGTAGAGAAGGTTATGGACTCTTAAATGAGCATGCCAGCTTGGGGAGGGGGCAAGGGTGATTCAGTGTCCGGAGTGCTGTGACAGTACAAGGAGCTATGGGAGGGGCCTCTCTAGATGGACTAGAAACAGCCATCCAGTATCTATGAAGTTCCTTGGATCCAGATGTGTGGGGAATGTACTTACAGAGGGGAAGGATGGCCCAGGCAGCAGAAGTCCCTTTAGGGGGAACATTGACCTCTGATACTGCTGTGGTCACATTGATCCCTACAGGGGAATAAAGAGAATCAATTTAGAAGGATCTGAATTCAGACTTAGAAATTCGCCCACCTGGTAGAGAGCCTTATGCCCTCTTGTATCCACCACTGCTGCTCAGTATCTACTCCAATTGTATACCAAGAACAACTGGTCTAGAAGTATTTGAGAGTCTCATGTTATAATAGCCATTTCACGAACAGCTCTTTCACAGATGTCTTACTAAGTCAGGTCAGGCTAAGAGCTTAGGTTCTAAGTCTTTGGAGTTAAAATACAGGTTACCAATTAGGGGCAGAATGAGGAGTTAAAGGCTGCATTAATGATGTAAGGGACAGGTACAAAGAGTATGGCTGTTAGTTGAGATTAACTGTTTGTAGTACTGAACCCAATACCTCTGGGAACTAGTCCACTAGTTGGAGAAATTTCTGCTGTGTTGGTATCTTTTGTCTCATTGTAATTCACAGTAGTTGCAGTACCTGAATTATAAAACCAAGAACCTGGTTAATGCCAAGGTTCCAGAGTGCCTAGCTCTTTAGTCCAGACAAGCCATGCAGTGGGTTATTTTAACAGTGGGAAATGGACAAACCACTGCTGAACCGGGTTGCATGGTGCATGTGTCAAAACTAAGGGAAAGCTCAGCAAAACCACAGATACACATGTCTTTGGGCAGAACTATAAGCACTGGGAATTTGACAATTCTAAANACTGTAGCATAGTGCCTTACATTTCACATGCCCTAGAATAGTGTTAGAGGTTCTTCTCCCTGGGCTTGAAAAGGCTTAACTATTTTTAATGTACCTTGTATAACTCCTCAACAAATCATTTGAAAACTCATGTATCTCCTCTGTATGAAGCATTATACATATTTCGAAGGGGAACAGAAAAGTGCTTTTCACTGGAAGGGACTTATGAAAGGGGATAAAGCCAGACAAACAATTATGAAGAAGAAAAGAGTGAGCACCTTGTACATAACAACTGAACATTCATGCCTGCCAGTTGCCGTGCTAAGGACACCACTGTAGAGAAGGTTATGGACTCTTAAATGAGCATGCCAGCTTGGGGAGGGGGCAAGGGTGATTCAGTGTCCGGAGTGCTGTGACAGTACAAGGAGCTATGGGAGGGGCCTCTCTAGATGGACTAGAAACAGCCATCCAGTATCTATGAAGTTCCTTGGATCCAGATGTGTGGGGAATGTACTTACAGAGGGGAAGGATGGCCCAGGCAGCAGAAGTCCCTTTAGGGGGAACATTGACCTCTGATACTGCTGTGGTCACATTGATCCCTACAGGGGAATAAAGAGAATCAATTTAGAAGGATCTGAATTCAGACTTAGAAATTCGCCCACCTGGTAGAGAGCCTTATGCCCTCTTGTATCCACCACTGCTGCTCAGTATCTACTCCAATTGTATACCAAGAACAACTGGTCTAGAAGTATTTGAGAGTCTCATGTTATAATAGCCATTTCACGAACAGCTCTTTCACAGATGTCTTACTAAGTCAGGTCAGGCTAAGAGCTTAGGTTCTAAGTCTTTGGAGTTAAAATACAGGTTACCAATTAGGGGCAGAATGAGGAGTTAAAGGCTGCATTAATGATGTAAGGGACAGGTACAAAGAGTATGGCTGTTAGTTGAGATTAACTGTTTGTAGTACTGAACCCAATACCTCTGGGAACTAGTCCACTAGTTGGAGAAATTTCTGCTGTGTTGGTATCTTTTGTCTCATTGTAATTCACAGTAGTTGCAGTACCTGAATTATAAAACCAAGAACCTGGTTAATGCCAAGGTTCCAGAGTGCCTAGCTCTTTAGTCCAGACAAGCCATGCAGTGGGTTATTTTAACAGTGGGAAATGGACAAACCACTGCTGAACCGGGTTGCATGGTGCATGTGTCAAAACTAAGGGAAAGCTCAGCAAAACCACAGATACACATGTCTTTGGGCAGAACTATAAGCACTGGGAATTTGACAATTCTAAAAGATATACAGCCACACTTAATGACCTCTCTAGGCAAAGTCCCAGGTTCCTGGAAGTTGCAAGAAATGCTCTCAAAACCATATTACTAGACATACTAGTTTCACTGTCGAATTGTTTTGGAATTGCTTTCTCAGGAAACTGAGCTTGTCCCTGCAGGGACTCAGTATCATGCTAATAAAAAGCTCACATTATGAGATCCTAATTCACAACATGTAAGTTTTAATTTGCCACTTAGTCAATAGCTAAGAATAGGAGAGCAAGATGCAAGTTTCATTTAAGTATGAATTTAGATAATGTCACCCACTGGGGCCAGAAGTTTTCCTGGAACCCTGGCATTCTTTAAGCCTCATTTCAGACCCTTTCTCTGGAGGACAATGTTAAGACTTTAAGAATCTGCAGGTTGGCTGGGTCAGTGCTGTTATGGGACTAATTGGTACAAATCAGTATAGTCACCTATAAACTCATCTTATGTGAGTTAGAAGTCAGTCCTCAAGGAATGACATGAACTCTTGGCAAAATTGGGAGCAGATACATTCTCTAATTTATCCCAAGAGTGAGTTAAAACAGAATTCTTAAAATCCAGGCTAGTTTTTATAGCTAGTGTTTTATCCTATTGCCTGTTGTAGGTCCTGCTTATGGTTGAAAAGGAAAAAAAGCCTTACTTTGGCACTCTCGGCCATTGTCCTCTAGATTGTATCCATTGGGACAGGAACAGGTGTATTTTGGAGAGTGGTCATTAATCTGTGGGGCTGGCAGACAGAGGTATTCACATCCTCCATTCTCCACATCTTCTTCACACCAGTTTTTACCTATTCAGAAAGAAAAGTCTTTTCAAAATGGGTCTTCCAGTGCCTGCTATACATAAAGCTTGGTTCTAGATGCTGAAGACATGAGTCCTTGTCTCTAAGGATTGCTCTGTCAACCCCTAAAGTTAAGCCAATACTCATGAAGGATAAATAGTAGGAGTACAGGCAGCATGCTCTAAGGACACACAGAGCCAGAAAACTTCTTGGAAGTAGGAAAAGAGTTATGCTGTACACAGATGTATGGAGGGAGGAGGTGGGGAAAGAGGTGAGTGAGCAGACCTAGCTTCACTATCGGTCCAAAGCTTACAGCCAAGGCTCAGAGGAAGGAGAGAAGCATGCTCTTCTGGCTTTGTCTCCCTCCCACAGCGTGGGAGGAACCCAGCTATGGGGAGGCTTCGAGGTTTCATTTAGCTAGAACCAGTCATGTATTCTGAGGAGGAGACCACATGCCCAGATGTGTCTGAGCATCTATACAGTTCCATACAAGAGGTGTCATGGTGGAGAGAGAGGGAAAGGGGATGGCATAACAGCTACTTTGGAGGCTTAGTGCAATAGGTGTAGCAAGAAGGAAGGAATGCCAAGGGGGATGGAAGGGACTGATATAAAAGTCAGGAGGCTGACAGTTGGGAGGGAAGCTAAAAGCTGAAGTTCTGAAGCTCTTTGACCTGTAAGTCAGACTATACTGAGCACCAGGTCTGAAGGGTTGGAGGGAGGGTCCAGTGGGGGGAAATTTCCATCGTGGAGCAAGTTGAGTTGCTAGGGAGCTGCTGATACCCAGAGGGCTCTGTGTCAGGCTGCTGCCCTGAAAGTAGCCAGAGGGGCTCTGCTTCCCCACGATACCTGATGGTTGTACAAGTTCGTGATAGACAATGATGTCCTGGGCATCATTAAGGTTGTTAACTAGAGTGGCCAGCTCCGAGCCAGTGAATTTATTGGCACCATAGACTGCTTCATTTTCCCCATCTATCCAGTAGACACGATCCTAAAACAGAACCCCCAAATTAGTATGTACATGTAGGATCAACATGAGTCAGTCTCTAGGGTCATGATTATTTACTGCCAATTTAATGGATCAAATTTATTTAAGGCTGGGTTGGGACGTCAGATGTAAAACTCTAAGAGAAGCAAGTTCAGGTTCTTAAAATACTATGAGGAATCAGTATGTCAACTGGCCCAGGTTTCAGGTGATGGCCCAGGTTTAGGTTTAGGTTTCTCAAGTCATGCCCCTCCATCCTTCCCTCCTTCCCCTATTCTTTCTCTCCAAGCTGCTACAGTAACTCAGAGGTATACACTTAAATGTAAGACACACATCTTACCTCAAATATTGTGAGTGCCAGGGGATGAGCTAGGAATTCCAGAGACTTCAGGACTATCCTGCGATCTTGGCCGTTCAAGTCCACACTGGATAACATGTGCAATTTGGAATCCAGCCAATAGAGGCGGCCCTTTATAAGGTCTGGTAGGAAAAGAATGGTCAGAAGTCAGAACTGGTCTGCTTCCATTTAGAATATCTAAGGAATCCAGCACTCTCCTTGCACTGTGCCTCCTCTAGCAGGGGTTCTTAACAGGGTCCCCCGAATCTTGTGAAGCAGCATGCAGAATCTGCACCCACAAACACCTGGGGGGACTCACGGGGTACCTGAGATTGTCAAAGTAACTGACTCAAGTATTAGTGATACCATAGAAGTATTAAAAGAGGCCAGAATTTTGTTGTTCTCCCCTTAAGGAGCCAGAAGTACCCTGAAATTCAGGAAATGTAAGGCACCTAGGTCAGGAGTGTTTACGATGAGTTCACCTAATTCATGTCACAGATTAGCCCCAGATGGGTAGAAAAGCTAGTAATTATGGAGCAAGTGATTTGTTAAGTCCACCATTCCACTTGCACTGTTTGGTTCTTCTCATCACAAATCCCTGCTTAAGAAGGAACCTTAGAGTTGTCTGCTATAGTCCAGCGTTCACTATAGAGATTAGTAACACTCTGCAGACAGTTGAACCATGGTTGAGGAAGGAAGAAAGCACATACCAAGTGTAATTCCGTTAGGCCACTGGATGTCCGCTGTCACCAGTGCCCGTCTGTCAAACCCATTCATTCCTGCTTTTTCAATTTTAGCTGGTTCACCCCAGTCTGACCAGTAAACAAAGCTGGGAAGAATTAAATTAGAAATCAGCTTCAGTGGTTTAGAAGGAATAAAGTTGTAGCTTGAGACATACATGTTCAAAGAGTAAATAACTGGGAAACTCTAGAGTATAAATTGTACCACTTAAGGGTCAAAGTTATGTTCTGGGTAAACAAAAGTTAACATTCTGGATCAACAAGCTCATTATTAACTATATTAAACTATGTAACTCTGACATTAAACTTCAGCCCAAAGTCATAGGTTATATATTTCCTTTATGAAAGGCCAATGCTTTCAAGAGAGTAAAAGAGGAGTATCTGGTAAGTTTTACAGACACCCAGGGCTGGGCTGTGTTCTAGTGAGGCTTCATGGGAGTCAATTGTGATTACTATAGCCTTGGTCAAATTGCTAACAGCTGCTTTCCTATATTATTTAGGGGCAGTTTGGAGGAAGTCCTCACTGAAATGTTTCTAGAGAGGTTTATTTATTTTCATTGGACTTTCAGACAACTTGCACACTTAGATGAAAGCCTAGAGATAACGTGGTTACCAAAATCCTCACAACTCATGTGACTACTTAGGTTGGATCATTCAGAGCTAACCTGATAAAAGTGTTCAGACAAAAATTAAATCACTTGCATTTAGAAATGAGCCTATCTATGAAGCAGAAACAGACTCACAGACAGACTAGGGTTGCCAAGAGGGGGAGAGGGGAGGGGTGGACTGGGAGCTTGGGATTAGCAGATACAAACTATTATATATAGAATGGATAAACAACAAGGTCTCACTATATAGCACAGGGAACTATATGTAATATCTTGTGATAAACCATAAGGGAAAAGAATATGAAAAAGAATGTGTGTGTATATATATATATATTATATATGTGTGTGTGTATACATATATCTCCATATATATAGATATATTTCCAGGCAAGAATACTGGAGTGGGTTGCCATTACTTTCTTTAGGAGATCTTCTCAACCCAGAGATTGAACCCAGGTCTCCTGCATTGCAGGCAGATTCTTTACCATCTGAGCCACAAGGAAACCCCTGCCCCCAACCCCATGCACACATATAGCTGAATCACTTTTCTAAAAAGCAGAAATTAACACATCGTAAATCAACTATACTTCAGTGTAAAAAATGCACAGAAGCTCGGTGGGCATAAGGGTTAAATACAGCTTTTGATGTATCTCAAATCAGAATTGTTGTTTCATTCATGTGAACTAGCAGTCATCTGCTCAGGGAGGGCCTGTCATATAGATGAGTCCATTCCTGGCTTGCTCTACTATGGCACCACTGACATCTTGTACTAGATAATTCTTTGTTGTAAGGGCTATTAAATCCTGGGATTTCGGTACTATTTTAGGCACAAGGAAAGCTCCTGACCTACACAGATAGCATCTGAAAGTCTATGTGATGAAAAATACAGAATACAAACCCAGACAACGGGTCCACAGCTATGGAGGCAGGCTCTCGCAAGTCAGAGTTAAACAGGAACTTCCTCTTGGTTCCGTCTAGGGTAGCTACTGAAATAGTCTTAGAAGCCGCGTCAGTCCAGTAGATGGTCTTGTACACCCAATCAACAGCAATGGCTGCAGGATTATAGACATTGTCGATCATTTTAACATGTCTACCAACTTTGTCATCAATTGAGGCACTGAAACAGAATAGGTCACAAGAAATTTAAGACTGACACCATCGGAGCCTGGAGAATGGACTTTCTGCTCACAAAATGGTCAACTACTTTGTTCAGAATGAACTCTGGTAACCCCATAGTTCAACACTCAAGTTATGTAACGACGCTGCTTACCGATTCCAAATTACTAACACTGTATGTGATCTTGTTTGTTGGTCTGCATTCTACTTGCAAGAACACCATACTCTCAAGTGAAGCTGTCTGCTTCAGTAACTATCATCTGAGTTTCTACAGTTGCCAATAAGAAAAATCTACCACTACCATTCTAGTTGTAGCAACTATGAACTAACTCAACTAACTGAAAAACAAAAAGGGAGAACATCAGAGAAATTAAGATGTTACCTGTGTAATCTTATAATTGTAGCCATCTTTTATTTTGCAGGTGGTTGTTAGTTTCAAATAAGGAACTGATAGTAATTTAATAATTAAAGAATCAGTGTTTAGATTTAATGTGTATGTGTGCTAAGTTGCTCCAGTATTGTCTGGCTCTTTGTGACCCTATGGACTGTAGCCTGCCAGGTTCCTCTCTGTCCATGGGATTCTCCAGGCAAGAATACTGGAGTGGGTTGCCATGCCCTTCTCCAGGGGATCTTCCCAACTTAAGAACTGAACTCGCATATCAAGTCTCCTGCATTGGCAGGTGGGTTCTTTACCACTAGCGCCCTGGGAAGCCCCTTAGATTTAACATTCCTGACATTCAATGCTAGACTGGAAGTAGAGATGAGGGAAATTCCTCCAAACCTTCAAAAGGCCAGTGACAATGACTTAGACCAAGACACCAAGAATGGAAGTGTAAGTTACCTGAAGATGGCCTTTTGGCTTAGATCAGCCCAGAATAGTTTCTGAGCAGCGATGTCAGCATCGAGAGCCACAGTGTTTCGCAGCTGTTCAACTAGTTGGATATATTCTTTCCTCTCTAAGCCAATCTTCCTGATGTCTCGTCTATTGGTGAAGATCAGACTTGGCTCTTTGCCTGCAAGACAGGAGTCAGGTTAATTTAGTTTTGCTGAAAGAAGACAAGGTCCTTCCAAGTTACTTCCTCCCAAAAGAGGAACACTTAAAAAGTGAGGGCACTGCTGAACACTTCAGGAGTACTCTTGCCAAAGTCCATGCCCCTGGGCCTGCGAGCGCTTCCTACTGTTTAAGAAGGCTGTCCTCGGGTCACAGCATTCAACAAAACAGGGCAGCTGATGAATAAGTTATTTATTTCAATTGCACTCAAGTTTTGGAAGCAGAGAATAAGCAGGTATTCATGATACATATGTAAAAGGAATTGACCAAGGCAGGCATCTGGGGCAATGATTTGCTATCTAACATATGCAATTGCACTGTGAATTTACTAGCATTGCTCTCAAGTACTATTTCATTTTCATATTTCATTTGGCTGTTGTAGTCACTGGCTGTACCTTTCATGAGCACTTGCTCGTAAAGGTACTAGAGCAACACCAGTCCAAGTCCATTTACCTACTGCCTTGCACACGCCTGTGGCAAGATCCATTTGATAGCCACGACTACATTCACACTTGTATCCGCCTTTTAAGTTGATACAAATTTGACTGCAGATTCCTGGATTTTGGCATTCATCAATATCTAGGAGGGAAATTAGAATTAGTCTTGCTATTCCTAGATGACCTTTCCCATCACCCCCTGTTCTCAGGCTCTGTGTTTCAACTCACCTCCACAGGTTTTCCTATCTATGAGTTCAAATCCAGCTGCACAGTCACATTCATAGCCTATAACTAGGTCTTTGCAGATATGGGAGCATCCGCCATTATTAACCAAGCACTCATTTACATCTGAAATAAAAAGGTAGTAGAGTTACTCAATACTCAAATTGATATTTGATCTATTAATATTTAAAATCCAGGCTATTCCTGATAACTTGTCTATATAGTCTAGTCAAACCCGTGATTTTTCAAGATCTAATAATGTGCCTTGCAGATATACATCTCAGCCTGTACTGGGGGAATAGTAAACCCAATCTCTTGGCAAGTTAACAGTTGGTTAAGTAGTATTTACTCAAGGTTCTCTATTGCTGATTGGTTATCATTATGGGGGTGAAACTATGAACTACTTTGTCAGCACTTTTAAGTCATAACATTTCACTTTTAAGCCCAGCAACTGAACCTAATTCATTAAAGCAGTTTACCCAGGCATTAGGCAGGCTCCAAACCGCATTAGCTCTGCTGGGTCTACTTAACCTGTCCAACTCTGTCCTCACGCAGCCCCTTTACTTACGGCATTCTTTCAGGGGCTCGTCACTCCAGTCCCTGCAGTCCTGCTCCTGGTTGCACACTTTACTGATATCAATGCATTCCCCACTTCTGCACTTGAATTTCCCGGGACCCAAGCACTGATTGACTACAAACCGAGACACGGAAGAGAGATTCCATCAGTGGGGCTGATCAGAGCAATCACTGGACTAACAGCCCACAGCCAGTGGACACCTACCGTTCTTGCAGTTGACTTCATCAGAACCGTCCACGCAGTCTCGGATGCCGTTACACTGCCTGCTCCCGTGGATACAGCTGCCATCCTCACACTCAAACTGGTCGGGTCGGCAGGTTCGGGATGCTACAGGGGGAGAGAATGGGACGGGGTGACGTCAACCGAAGTGTCCCTGGTGGATACCTGGGTGAGCGCGGAGCATGCCACGCCGACAGGAAGGGGACTTACGACAGTTGACCTCGTCGCTGCCATCCTTGCAGTCGGGATCCCCGTCGCATCGCCACTTCTTGTGGATGCACTCCCCAGAGCCACACTGGATCTCGCTGGCCGGGCACCTGGTGTGGGTCACTGGCTGGCGGCCGCACTGCTCCAGGGACTCGTCCGACTGGTCCGAGCAGTCTGCGTCATCGTCGCACACCCAGCTGATGGGGATGCAGGAGGAGGTGCTGCACCGGAACTCGTGGGGCCCGCAGGTTGGTGGGGCGCAGTCTAGCTCGTCGCTGCCATCACTGCAGTCATCCTGGCCATTGCACATGAAACTCCTGGAGATGCAGCGGCCACTGGAGCAGGTGAACTCATCAGAGCTACACGTTATGTTGCCTATGGAGAGAGAAGATGTCCCACTGAAAACTCATCAGGACTTGTCCTTTCAAGCCTCTTGTCCCCAAATCTAACATGCAGGTCATGGATCATGAACCCCAGCTTTTTCACCTAACTTAAAAGCGAAAGTTAGATTATATCAACATTTCCCAGAACACTGGGAAACAGTCTTAACATGTAAAACAGGCAAGGACATTTGAAGAGGAACAGAAGTGAAGGAATGAGAAAATAGATGAAGACTAGAAATTCATTTGAGATGAGAAGCATCTTAAAGGGACAGCAATTAATAACTTAAACACAAGATACCTCCTTGGGAAAGGTGGACATGAGTTCTCTTTAAATGGTTACACTGCTCATCAGGCGCAGGCCACATCCTGAGCTGAGATGATCAGGCATCAGGTACATGAGCAAACATTCACTCCTAACAAGCACTGTGACACCATCACCAAAAAGAAGCCTCCGTGTATTATACCACCATACACGGTTCCTTCTCTTTCGGTCCTTCCAATCAGGATCAGGAGTAACAGATCTTACATATTTTCAAGTTTTAGAAAGTCATTTTGGGGGCTAGAACTGCAATCTAGCAGCCAGGTGTGCTAATGATGATAAGCTAGTCAGTTCATACTTTGACTCAGATTCCTGCCAAATTAATAAAGGTCAAAATTTGGTGGTAATTGGGGTGGAGACCACGACTCTCTTGGGAAGCAAAGTCTAGATTGAAGAGGGAAACACTTGGCAGCTCCATGGCTTACCAGTACATAAAGCTCAGTTCTAGGATTCAGTGCCAAAACTCATTGGACTAGGTGCAATGGTAATGACCTTGGGATGTGACTTCTACACACAAAACCGGTGTTTCAACCACAAGTGCCCTCAACTCATTGTACACTTACTGCATCAGGAGGCCTATGCATGTCAGGCTCAGCAGCTGTGGTTTTAAAGGCCCTATAAAAAGGTAGACGCTTGAAAGAACATTCAACACAATGTCTGTTCAACCTAAAGACTTTCCCAGGGCCTCATCTTTAACATGGAGCATTTTATTACACGTTTTCCAAGAGCAGAAGCATGAAAGGCTAGGAAACAGAGTTAGTTTTTACAGGTAGGAACTGTGATAGGAGACAAAGGTACTGCCAGTTGGCTAGAAATTTCTTTGGGTATCACCGGCAAGACGTTAATTTGTCCTTCTGTTTCAGCTTAGCTTTTGGAAAGGTTAAGAGAGAATCTAGTTTGGGGGCTGAGGAATGCTTGTGTGAGACTCAACTAATTTATGCCACTAGGCAGATCCAGTTTTGACCTAGGGATGTGTTTGCTGGCTTGAGTCTCCTCGTTTGATGGAGCCCAAGTGAGGAAGGCCCACGAGCTGCTGTCCTAACCGGGACAAGAGTTCACACAATTGCTGCTTCACTGAGCCCTCTCGACATGGAAGTGCCTTGGAGGACTTACCCTCTTATTTCTATTTGCCTAGAAGAACCAGCCAAGCAAGCAATGGTCAGTTACCATGCACACTTCTCTGAGTTTGAGGGCAATTAGGAAAGACAAGGAGTTGAGCAGGTAGTGAAGTCACTAGAAAGCAAGTCAAGTCAACTGCACCTTCACGCCCACCCTTCTTGGAGCAAGAGGGTCTTTGGGTTAAGCCACTCAACACTGATCTTCTTACCACAGTTTTCTTCATCTTCTCCACTGTCACAATCATTTTCACCATCACACCGCCAGGATACTGGGATACACTGAGTGGAGCGGGCGCCACAGCTGATTTCATTTATGCGGCATGTTCTCATATCTGTTGATGACATACAGTCTCAAAAGAGCCTCCAAACTCATCAGCACAAAGCTGCTGCTCCTGTGCTGCCTGGAAGTGGTGACATCTGTAACTCAGTGGCCGGGCACACAGCTGAAATTCGACTGACTAGCTGGAGCCTGGCAGATCTTCCGTCGGCTCCGTGGCTGGGGAGCCAGGCCAGCCTAGACTACCTGGCAGTCCACCCGAGAGCCTTGAGCGTGCTACACTGTCAAGGTTCTGTGGCGTGTGCACTCCTGGCTTTGCTTTGTTTGGCGTGGTTGGGCTCCTTGGCTGGCCTGCTCCTTGACTATTATGTATTTGCTGGGTATCAAGTGACACACCCAGATATTGGCAACAAATGCCAATTTCATTAAAAGCCAGATGGTCTAACACCTATGAAGTCTTCTTTTGCCTGAATATCTTCACAGGCCTCCTTCAGGTTGACATCTTGTGAAGCAGGGGCACCCTCTAATTCTTGACTTTACAGGGTTGTCCCCCACTAACACCTGGAGCTGGATCTTTGTGGAACCCATCTTCACCTATGCTAACTCACCTCCTTTGGCCAGTGCTCTTATTATTCACCTTACTTCTTGCCTGGAGAACTGCAATGAACACCTGCCTCTTCCTTTTTGCTTAATTTTCCTTTGTAATCTTATACTCCAGACCTAAACTTTGTTCATATTAGACTTCCACCTTTAGTGCTTTAGCAGGCCTCTACTGCCTTAGAAGGAACATGAAGACTTTCTTCACCAGGATATGCAAATGATTCTCATTTATCTATCCCACCTCATCTTCCTCTATGATGTCATAGACCCTCTCCTGAATGTCAAGTCTAAGGACACATGTGTATTTGCATACCTATGAAGCTTCTCTTATATAAGAACAAGCTGTAAGCTCCCTACTTAAATAACTTTAGGTTACGTGTTTCTTAAAATCACTCCTATCACCCTGTTTCTAGTCACCTTACCCCTTCAGCAGTAGATTTTCTTCTCATAACATGAGAAACTCTGCATCTAAAAGCTTATACTTGGCGCACAACGGACCCTCACATCTTGACTTAGCTTCCAGGACCAGAGTACCATCTGCTCAGTGTCATTATCATCGACCATTTGAAATCTATGCACCTAGTCAAGGAGTTCTTAAATCTTCGGGCTTCAGTCTTAAATGTTCAATAGTGAAGCTACCCAAGAGAATGTCAGTCTTGTTACGATTAGGGAGAACATTCTTTAATATTATTCAAGATTGACTGATAATGATCTGACTGACCTTGGAGTCAACTGGCCTAACTTTAAAGAAGGGCAAGGAAAACTAAGCAAGTTTTAGAGTATACAATACTTAGAGCTCTGAGACATGGAACAGCTTGGGCAAGTTCAAGTCCAAAGCGAGTCACACTCACGGCACTGTTCTGGGCTTTCATCAGAACCATCTTCACAGTCAGGATCCCCGTCACACTGCCATCGATTAGGAACACACTGGCCATTGTTGCATACAAAGTCAGACTCGGCGCATGTCTTCTTCACTACAGAAGTGGATTTGCAGGGTTAAAGTTTTAGTTACTCACCCAAGAGCCCTACATTCCCACTAGGGGTACAACTGCATTTGAGATACTCTATTCTAAAAATAAAGCTAAGTCAATTAGCAGTCAACTGCCAATATCCAGCAGGACCTTAGAAAAGTCTTTTTTTCCCCTCCCTTTCCCCTAGAGAAGGAAGGTGATCATTTGAGAGACTTGGAGGACACTGAGGTCAAGAGATCCCTCCCAATGAAATTCTTGCCCATTTTATAATGTTGAGATTGAGTGATAAGTTCATTCTTTTCATGCATTTCTTCCAAGTCATTTAAGTGCTTCATAAGTTTAACAGTCAAACATTTCATCTTACGACTGGCTCACAGTTTAACTGTTTTAGGGGCACCTTGTAACAACACATAGGTTTAGCATAGCCACAGAAGGCCAAGCTCCAGTACTGAATACCATCACCCCTACAGGTCTATTGGGGCAGAGGAACCAATATTTCTTATTGGATAAGAAATATAGGAAGCTCAAATCTGAGTGGAAGACAAGTTGTATTTAGCAACCGAAGGGTGGGCTCACATTAACCAGCTAAAAGTCACTGAACTTACTATGGAAGCTGCCAGTCCTCATAACTGACTACTAGAGTTAAACAGCCTGAGACAAGGTATCAGTTCTGCTACTAATTCTTACTAGGGCAGACTTTTCTCCTTAATTAGGGTGACTATGTAATTTGTCCAAATTGACACAGTCTCAGTAGAAAGAGGGTACTCTTATTTTTACCAAGAAGAGAAACGTCATTCCAGGACTGTGCTAAGCAAAGCTGTGTAGGCAGCTTGGTCATCCTACCCACGAGGAACTCCCTATTCAGGGAGTAAGATGAGTCTTGACAAGGAACCACATAGGGCATTCCAAGAGCATCCTTCTTAGGTTATATTCTTCTTTGTCCCTGTGCCTATACTTTCTACTTGAATTTCCAGTTTAAGTCATTCTTTAACAAATATTCTGAATGGAAAATCAGCTAAAAGTCAACAATTTATTGAAAATATGAAAGAGGCCACTTCAAGTCAGGGGTTTAAGCCAGGTACAACTCTCAATTCAGAGTGCACAAAACCAGAGGGCTGCTCTGGGTTGGCCTCAGGTATTGTTAATGGGGTGACTTCCCAGGTGGTGCAGTGGTAAAGAATCTGTCTGCCAATGCAGGAGACACAAGAAACTCAGGTTTAATCCCTGGGTCAGGAAGATCCCCTGGAGAAGTCAATGGCAACCCACTTCAGTATTCTTGCCTGGAAAGTTCCACACACAGAGGAGCTTGGCAGGCTACAGTCCACAGGGTTGCAAAGTTGGACACACCTGAGCAATGAGCACTGTTAGTGGAGAGACAGGATTATAGTCAACTTCTAGAGCTCAAGATGGGATGATCAATTACGATGGTCTGAAAAGGATTATTTATATCCTAAAATTGTGTAGCCAAGGAAACAAGATAGGCCATATTACTTTTCAGATTCACACCTGCTTCTAAAATCACTGAAATGCTCAAACCCCAGTGTTCATGGTTTAAGTGATATCCAAGGCCCATCTTCTCCTGAGCCTGTAGAAAGATGCCAGAGGGTCTCGGTTATAATTCACCCTGTGATACTCTTCAGAAGTTGTGAAAGAGAGAGTCGGGAATGGTTATAAAGAGGCTTCATGAATTTACAAAGTATAAGATGTTACAGGGATAGAAAAGATTGGTTGTATTACAAAGTGAACAAAAGACAAATAGGGTCAGTAGGTTGCTAGGGTTTCTCTCTCTCCATTCTGAACACAGACTGGGAGGGTAAAGATGGGCTATTTGAACTGGGCCTTGAGAGATGGATAGAAATTTAGATGTGTCATGGGGAAACAGAACTACTGGTTCCATGCTGAGGGTATCCGAGTTACTGATTTAGCATTTCAGCCTAACACCTGTAGAAGAATGAGTTACTGGGACTCACAGAACATGGCTTGTAGAATCCAAGTTGAAGTTGACTAAATATGCTAGTTGACATGCTTGAAAGAAAAAGCCCTGCTGAAGTTGTAACCAAGTTCAACATCAAGAGGTTGGACAGGAAAAATAGGAAGGAGCTTTAGAAGTGTTAAGTCATTGTGTAGCCTTTCATGGCAGCACATCTCCAAATAAGCATTCACAGCTTCCTGAGCAAAGCTCCCACTTTCCTTCTCTACTCTCATACCTGGAAGGCAGGGACAAATTATGGCCATGTATATACTTCTTTTCCCCCATGTGTGTGATCTAGATTGTATGTACAGCTACCTCCTTATCTCTTCCAAGTCTTCTGTGATGCCGCTAGAACTGATTGATGTGGAGACTATTTTAGGAAAAGCCAGTGATGATCCCTACAATGACTCAGGTTAGTTTCTACTGAGGTAGTCAGATGGTAAAGTAAGACTTCAGAACTTCCAAACATGGAGATAATAATTACTCTGTAAGAACATAAAAAGGTTTTGCCAAATACATAGCTTAGCATAGAAGAAGAATTACTACTTACAGCAAGAGCACGGTTGACAAGACTGAGGTCCTTTAGTGAGAAAACTAGTGAAAGAATTATATTATCCAGGTAACCCAGAAAGAGCATGGAGCTCAATATCTTGTAGAGTAGATGAAGATCTTGGCGTTGGAATGCAAAGATGTAAACATGTCACAGAACTATTCTTGGTCCTGAGACGGGAGATAAGCTTCTTTCCTGAGATTGCAGAATGGACCTAGTCTGCTTCCAAATGAGCTGCTGATTTACATATCGGCATGCAGGCATCCATGATACTGCTCTGAGAGCTCAAGCACAGGACAGCCTGCCAGGATGTTTATACTACAGAATTTGAGTAATGATGCATGAAGAAGTAGGCAAGGGCCTAACAAGATAGCAGTTGATGAAAACTACACTTAGCTTCTATTTTTCTTCCTTATTTTTAATTTGTATAGCAGATATCTTTATGTAATGCCTTTTAAAAGGTAAAAGACAACGTTATCACCAACATTCATGAACAACCTTGTTTCAGCAATTTAATGACATGGAACAAAAGAATCATAAAGCAAACTTCAGCTTGTATCCAAGGTCCCTAAATGCCATCCTGACATGTAGTTCATAGCTGTCCTGGCTTAATGAGAGGTCACGCCAATTGCAAAAGCAGTCATTTCTCATAATCATCTTTTAATAAATGCTGATCGATCGGTATAATGGTATATCCCTGTTTTCTTGGAAAAGAGAATGTCTCCCATCCTGTCTAGTGCTTTAAAACTAGCATCTCTGGGGAAAAGGAATTGTAAAAGAATCCTTATCTGATCTTTGATCTGGGCTGGCTTATGAGTTACTGGGACTCATAGAATATGGCTTGTAGAATCCAAACTAAAGTTGATTAAATAGGCTAGCTGACTACACTTAGAGACTAAATATGCTAGATGAAGTTGACTAAATATGACAGGAATTAATTAATCTCTGAAGCTACAAGGGATTTCTTAGTGTCCATGGCTTGCTTTTGGGGGGTCAAAACCATTTGAGAATTTAAAAAATGTCTTTTCTAAGCAATCTTCTGTCTCTATTCCTGGTCCTCCCCTCCCTTCCCCTAGCTTCCTACAGCAAAAGTTTGCCTGATCTAAGATCAACCAGGTCCTTTCATTTGAAAGGAACTCCACTTTATCTTCATGATTCCATACTCAGGTCAATAACCTCACACACTTAGTTGTATTCCTCCTAGACCAGAAAGTATAGAATCTTTGGACTCTGGTTCAAAGCAGTTCTTAGGAGTGGATTCAGAATCTTGACACATCTGTAGAAGCGAAGATAACGTCGTCCTTTTTCAGTAAAATGCCCAAGTCCTAGTGAGGATACAGGTGAGACTGTCCAGCTCTTTACTCACCACAGTTCTTCTCGTCACTGCCATCTGTGCAGTCTTCATCCCCATCGCATTTCCACAGCAGTGTGATACATCGGCCATTTGTGCACTGGAACTGGGAGGCTTCACATTTGGCTTTTCTTCCTAAAAGCAGGAGGGAACACTTAGCTAAGCTGGGACACCTGGATGGTAAGTTAGAGATGCTAGTTACCTGAAACCCACGGATAGGAGTCCTCTCAGAGGGACAGGTGCAGCCTCAGAGGCTGTAACACTGAAGGGGCTGGAGCTGCATGGGCCTTGGGGCAGTGGCTGACTGTAATGAGTTCTTAGCTGAGCACACACTATCTACATAAAACTAGATCTCCCAGTCTCTCTTGCAGGAGGCATAGCCATCGGATGTTCTGGCTGATGGATGTTATCAGAAATGGTATATGCAATTTCTGGGAAATATCCTCAAAGGGACAGGGGATCCAGTTTCCTCAATTTTGTTCCTTTCTGGTTCCTGAAAACTAGGCATGGAGGCTGAAATATAGTGATCTTGGGTCAATGAAGCCAGACCAAGCTATAAGGAACATAGATTGCCTACAAACTGCAGGTGGTGGGACAGGGGTTCACCTGTGGACTCATTTCTCTCATTTGTTTAAGTCATTTTGTGTCACTATAATCATGCAGCCAAATCCTAATCCTTTAATGGCATTTCTTGCCCACATTCTATACTCATCAATGATGTTTCTATTATGAGCAAAGTAAAGGAGATTTAGAAGAGGTGGCAAGGATAGAGGTGAGGTTAATACATGGCTCCTTGTCTTAGAATGTGAGTCTAATTGGAAAAAGATAGGTTTACAAAATGACTCCAAGATAAGATAAAAGCATGAAGAAGATATAGTTAAGAGGTGAAGGGAGATCATTTTTTTTAAATCTAATTTTCATATGAGAGTTGATTTACAATGTGTTAGTTTCAGGTGTACAGCAAAGTGATTCAGTTATACACATATCCATTCTTCAGATTCTTTTCCCACATAGGTTATTACAGAATACTGAGTAGAGTTCCCTATGCTATATGTTAGGTCCATGTTGACTGTCTACTTTATATATAGTAGTGTATACATATTAATCCCATATTCCTAATTTATCCCTCCCCCATTTCCCCTGTGGTAATCATAAGTTTGTTTTTAAAGTCTGTGAGCCAATTCTGTAAACAAGTTCTTTTGTATCAGCTTTTTAGATTCCACATATAAGTGATATCATATGATATGTGTTTTGTCTGACTTACTTCACTTAGTATGATAATCTTAAATTCTATCTGTGTTACTGCAAATGGCATTATTTCATTTCTTTTTAATAGCTGAGTAATATTCCATTGTATTGGGTTGGCCAAAAAGTTTATTTTAAAAACCCAAATGAACTTTTTGGCCAATCAAATATACACATATCACATCTTAATCTATTCCTCTGTCCATGGACGTTTAGATTGCTTCCATGTCTTGGCTATTGTAAACAGCACTGCAATGAACACAGGGGTGCATGTAGTTTTTTGAATTATGACTTTCTCCATATATATGCCCAGGAGTGGGATTGCAGGATCATATGGTAGTTCTATTTTTCGTTTTTTAAGGCACCTCCATACTATTTTCCATAGTGGCTGTACCAACTTACAGTCCCACTAACAGTGTAGGAGGGTTCCCTTTTCTGTACACCTAAATAAAGGGAAATCATTTTTAACTTAGTGATGCGAGAACAGCAAAACAGGGTGAAGCCACACACCTGTTCTGAGCCTGTTTTCCTGTGCTTAGTGGATGAATATAATTCACATAATGGCAAGAATGAACTCTTGGAAGTAGGGCGTGGGGCAGCTAACATTCAGGTGTTTCCTATCATTAGCAGGTTTGTCCTCCTGGAGGATGTAATTTCTCTGAGATAAAAGGAAAGATCTGGTTGCTAAATGCTGATATACTGCAACTATTCAAGAAAACCAGCCAGTGGAGGCACACAGTTCATGTAGAGTCCTTAGGGAGGCCTTCCAAGCAGAAAGCCTTGAGCCTTCCTGCACCTTTCAGCATCTGCAGCTGTGGCATGCAGGAATGAGAACAGATGCTATAGTGACAAGCACAGACTGGGACTCTTGTATTATGTACACAATGCTCTAGTTGGCCTCCCTACTATCAGCTACTCCCTACTGTCTGGGAGCATTCTAGGCTTTGTGGCTAGTTCCCAGGAAGATTAAAAGTTGGTCCTAGTTTACCACATGGGTGTGTGATTACTTAGGTACTAAATGTGCTCCTTCCAAAACTATATGTATCATTCTGCTCTCAAGAATCTAGTTAAGCTAGGACACAGATTCAAAGGGTGTGACCCAATGGCACTTCTTACCTATATTTCATTTTTCACTTTTTAAAACATTTTAATTTTTTGGCCCCTCCACATGGCTTGCAGGATCTTAATTTCCTGACCAAGGATTGAATCCAGACCCAACAGTCAAAGCACCAAGTCCTAACCATTGCACCACCAGGGAATTCTGCCCAGCCCCAGTTTTTTTTTTTTTTTAAATTTACAATCTTAACCATTTTTTTTATTATTTATTCATTTGGATGTTCCCCGACCAGGGACTGAAGCCAAATGCTAAGGGGGTATCTGAACCAGGGCCCACTGGCTATAGTGCTTTATCCATACTACCTCTGAAGGTTGTGGGAGTAGTAAGAATCTACTTTGAGTACTTTATTTGAAAAGTTAAAAAAAAAAGAACAATTTATAGTCAGAGAACAGAAATATACATATATGACAGAAAAGTCAGGTTGCACTTAGAATGCCTTTTCAAAAGGTTTTCGTTACCAAAAGCTGTTTGGTCAAAACGAGAGGCAAAGAACATGGAAAAGATAACCATATAATCTGACTTGGATAGGACTTTAAAGTAGACAACAGATAATGGTTTTCCACTTCGGGGTTAGGTACCTGGCAGATCTCTTTAAAAAATGAGTTTTGAAGCTACAGATTTTATAGACACTCAAGCTGCTCTGAGATTAAAGATGGGCACACAATAGTCTAAGGCTGGTGTTTAGTCCACTGTCACCTTAAGGAGGCTCTCCGAATGTAACTGTAACATACAAGTCATCAACAGTAACAAATACTGGGCTAAAACCCCAGCAACACAGCCTCAAGAGTGACTGTTGAGTGGACTTAGGATAGACGCAGGCATTTTCTTAGTGTTTATTCCAATATCTTTAGACAAAAAAGGATTTTAATTTCTACCTCTTTTTTATCTCAGATGTTTCCACTTCACCCAAGCTTCTGCCCAATGGTCGGTCATAACGCCATGTTTTACCATAGCACACACGGCTCTCCATCAAGAATGGTAAATAATGGGGTTGGAGTGGAGTATGCTACTAACCAGCCATCCCTGCTTGTTTAAAAGAGGAGCAGGGTTGGGGTGGGGCTGGGTAAAGCTAGCTGACTTTATAAAGGGTCCTTTCTTTAAAGAGAGGAGAAGAAAGATGCTAATCTCCATGGCCATGCCTCAGTTTCTTGTTTCCTAAGCACTTTGTTTTGGGAGATTGCTCCTGGGCAAACAGGGTTCCCTGTGTTTGTGTTAGTGTGTTACTCAGTGTCCAATGCTTCATGACCCCATGGACTGTAGCCTATCAGGCTCCTCTGTCCATGGGATTTTCCAGGCAAGAATCNGCCACATTTACTCTCCTGTTCACGGGCTATGAGACAGCTGCAACTTGGTTGGGCTGGCCTGGACTCCAGGCTCTGGCTGCAGGTTGGGCTTTGAGTCTGTACCACGTGTCTCATCCTCCTTAGACTAGCAGCTACTGCGGCTTGAGTTCTGCTCTATGCATGTTTATTCTGCAGGCCAGGCTACTGAGACGTGTTCTTTCCATGGCATTTGACCAGTGCCCAAGAGGGCCCTCCCGGCCGTGCAGGGACAGCCATGCTCTGCTCTGACATCCTGCTGGTCAAAGCAAGTCACTGACTCAGGCCCGAAGTCAAAGGGCGGGCCATCACTGCCCACGTGAGGCTGTGGCAAGGGTGTGGATGAGCAATTCTACTGTGGAGGTGGGGAGGCTTGGGAACTCTTTATTACACTCCAGCCACCACTGAGACATGGAAGGACTCGCACACCATCCCCAGTGCAGACTCAGCACGTACCCACATCATCCAGGGACGATGCAAAGTGCCTCGGCACATCAGCTATGGTGGTGGCGGCGTTTCCCCACCAACCTCCTTCCCAGATGGGAAAACAAGGCCTCAGGACCTGAAGTCTCACCAGGCCACCCTTCCCTCGGTCCAAACCCTTAGCCACTGTGGTCCAGGCACTTCCCTCAGTGCCGGTTGCTTATATCCAACCTGCCAACGATCCCCAGAGGTACCTGCTTTGTACATGGGCTGGCTGAAGCCAGAGAGGGGAGTCCCATAGTGAGATCATCCATCCATGCAAGAAGCCAGAGAGTCTGTCCACAGACTTCCAATTCTTTCCACGCTGAGTGCTCATATCTGTTCCTTTTAGCCGTAAGTATGTTTTAGGCTAGGAGGGCTGGGAGCAGTAGCCTGCCAGTCAGGATATCCAGGTTTTGCTTCTGGCTAGGTGTGTGATGTGGGCGAGCCTCTGTTGTTTGACTTGGCCGGTGCAGGACAGATGGTGAATGACAGGAAAGCCCATTTCCCTCCGCGAGCCCTGCCCAAGCAGGGGACGCTATTTCTACACATCCTCCAGGACACAGCTCTCCTGGGCCCTGACCCTGACCTTCCTCTGCCCAGGGCTCTGAGGCCGGGACGAGCCTGGGGCCCCAGAGCTGGAGGATTTCCTGGCTCAGCCCCACCAGGGGGCCAGAGGGCACGTGGCAGGGTGCCCCACCCAGGCTCCCAGCCAGGGTTCTCTGTTTCCAGCTCATCAGGGCAGGTGGGGAGGTGGCACGGGCTTCTGAGGCATGGTTGGCCCAGTGTCCTGCATCTGTCTGAGACCCAGCTGGGACTCAAGAGGCCTAGGCCTGAGTCCTGGTCCTGGAAGTACCTGGTCTGCCTTCCCTGAGCCTCAGCTTCTCCATTTTGCCAAGTGGCCTAGCATCTCTCGCAGCGGTCCTGACCCTGATATTCCAGAGATAGGCTGGAGAGGCCCCTCGTGAGCAGATGCTGCAGGCCTTTGCTTGTCTGAACAGGGAGCGTCATCTCAGACCCAGGTTCTGTGGATCGTTTAGAACGCCCACCGGTATTGAAGCTTCTGGTTTCTAGATGTGAATGTGGTTCTGAGCTTGGAGTCAAGTTTTGCTGAATGTCCTTCCTTCAGTGTTGCCTTAAAACTGGCTCTTCTCCTGAGTGGTTGGGGCTGGTCTTACCAGAGGCAGTGGTCTGGACAAGAGAACTATGCGACTTCCTTCAGACTCCTGGCCTGTGCTCCTGTGTAGGAATTTGAACCCTCAGAAGCATCTTAGTGCTAACTAGAGACCTGGGAGGAGCTGCTAATTATAAGGAGTGCGGTTGGGGTATCTTGACTTCTGGAGTTGTAGGTGGGGGTTACATTTCATGCTAATCACAGGGGCCCAGGGAACCCAGCTGTGTGTGTGTGTGTGTGTGTGTGTGTGTGTGTATGAGTGGGTGTGTCTTGGGTTCTTTAAAACTGCTAATTGTCAGGGTGAAAATATTTTCGCACATTCGCTCTCCAGGAGAACCGTTATTACTGAGCCCACTGGCAGTCTTGTTGAAGTCAAACGGCCACAGTCAACATGGAAATCCTAATTAATAGATGCTCATGCTGCTCTCGGGCACGGCAGCGGAAGTAATTATCGTGATTTAATTGACTTTTCTCCCCTCTGTTAGGCACTCTGCTTTTTCCATTTTCTTGAGCTAGGAAGGGTTATTAAAAAACAAAAAACAAAACAAAAAAAAACCTCCTCTCTCTCTCTCTCTCTCTTTTCCCCCCTTTTATACAGACTGTCTCTCACACCACTGCTCTATTTGTCAAATCCTATTACAGTAAATATTGTGACAGCACAAATCTCTGTGTTACAGAAAAGTCCAGCCTGAGCCAATGGCTTGCTTCTAAGGAGCATGTTGGTTTTGTAAAGGTGCCGGCAGACCCAGCGAAGGTGTCTGGCAAGCAGAAGGGGAGTTGGTTTGCTCAGAGGTGCTGGTTTCAGCAAGCTGCTTGCGGGGTGGGGTGGCGGTGGGGGGCGGGACAGAGGACCACGTGCCCCAGAGCCACTCGAGGGAGGTGGCTGTCGAGACATATCCAGAGTTCAAGGCGATCTGAGGAGCCAAAGTGGGCCACTTCCAAGCTCCTAGATCCAGAGAAACATTTGAAGAATTCTAAACTCCCGTCGGGCCCTTCAGGGCGGCTCTATGCTCTCACAGCTTTGACTGGCAGTGGCTGCTGACTTGGACTCTGATCCTGGTGAGGGGACCCTGCGTTCTCTTAGAATTCAATCTCATGACCAAGGGCCGCTGGAGCTTCCCTGGGTGAGCCTGCCTGAATGCCTTCCCCAGCAGGCTGTGCCTGGTGCTGCCAGTGGTCAAAGAGTGGGCTGCCACGGGCCAGGCGTCCTTCCTGCTCCTGTTGGCTGTGGACGGTGAGGTGGGGTCCGGTGGTCTGCCATCCACTCTTCAGAAGCTATAGGCAAAGCCTTTTGTGGATAGATGGGACTGTGGGTCTTGCCAGCATGGCCCTTGAGAGCTTGACTGCCTGGATTTGAATCCTGGCTTGACCACCTACTTCCTGTGCATCCCTAGGCCATTTGCTTAAACTTGGCTGCGTCTTGGTATCCTCAGCGATAAAATGATAGCCCTTACTTCACATGTTTGTTATAAAAGATATGTGACCACTCTGTGTCACACTGGAAAAACAGTAAGATGTTCACTTATCAATAGGGGCGGATGGACATGGGAGGCAGTTCCTCCATCAGCAAGCAAGAGAACTCTAGAGTCATAGACACTGAAGACTGCAGGGAGCCTGAGTGACTGTTAGGTTAGCTCTTTATCATGCCCAAGGGGAAACTGAAGCACAGAGAAGGGATGTAACCTTTTAGTGATTTCATAATTAGTTAAATAATTTTAACAATATAATATTGGGCTATTTGGCATGGAGCTAAAAATTAAAACATCTCCTTAGATCTCATTTGGGGCTGTTTAAGAGCACTTGACTTTTATTAGAATATTACACATTATAAAATAAAGTAGAAAAGAAGGTGAACCTGGGATTGTTCTATTTCTTTTCTTTGTCTCCGTTTGGAAGTTCTGCTTTTAGTCGTTTGAAGGACATACATCATCTTTGTTGATCTTTTTCAGATGATTCCTATGTGTTGGGTCAATGGGCAAGATGTCACAAGTCAGCTATGTTATTTTAGACCCTTAGCTTTTCTGAGCCTCAGTTTCCTCATCTGAAAATTGGGGATATATTACCCTACCTGGACTGAAAGCTTCTCAAAGGCAAGGATGGTTTCTTTTTCACCTCTTCTTGCTTTCCTAGAATGTTGCCTAACACACTTTTCTCAGAATTTCTAGAAATGCTGAATGATCTTTTGAGTTGTCATGAGGGTCAGAAGCAGTCAGCTTTGTAGACACATTGTATGGACAGCTGTGCCTCTGAAAGGGGAGGCCATTTGATGTAGGAATTGAGATTTCAAGAAGTCAAGGTACTCCAGACCTTGAAGGGCATAGAGAGAGGATGTTTGCTGGTTCTCTTTCTTAGGAGAGCTGGAATGGAGGTGAGACTGGAGGGGGTTGAGAAGTGAGTGGAAGATGTAGAAATGGTGACAAGAGGTACAGACAACTCCAGTGAGAGGTATGGCTTCGAAAGGGAGGAAGGAATCACTGCTGTGCATGGGGGTGGAGATAAAGTAATGGGTTTACCAGAGAACTTTTACACATTGGTGAGACAGGGTCAGGCATAGGAAATGCTCTTCCTGAATTAAACAGACTTCTAGCTGAACCCCTGGGGTTGCCCAGGTCTTTCCCAGCATTCTCAATAATGGTTATAGATGAGATGGTTGTAATAAATGAGAACCTGAGACTAGTGTATTGGTTAGGGCAGTACTGAGTGCTATAAGAGGTAAAGCCTGAATTTCAGTAGTTTAACACAGTGCAAAATTATTTCTTGCTCAGCAACAGTTCAGTGAAAGTGGAAAGCGGCTTACCATACAGAATTGAGGGCTGCTATTTCCCTTCATCTTCAACATGTGGCTTCCAAGGTCACCATGGAAAGAAGAAGAAAAGATAGAGAGGGTCTGTCTGCTTCCTCATCACGTTGGACTAGAAGGGTTCACATCACTTCCACTCCCATTGGTGGAAATGACTCACATGGTCACAGAGGTGCAAGGGAGCCTGGGAAATGTAGTTCCTGGTTGAGCAGGCTTTCTCCAGCCATGCTAAGCTGCTAAGTCACTTCAGTTGTGTCTGACTCTGTGCGACCCCATAGACGGCAGCCCACGAGGCTCCCCCATCCCTGGGATTCTCCAGGCAAGAATACTGGAGTGGGTTGCCATTTCCTTCTCCAATGCATGAAAGTGAAAAGTGAAAGTGAAGTCGCTCAGTTGTGTCCAACTCTTAGCGACCCCATGGACTGCAGCCTACCAGGCTCCTCCATCCATAGGATTTTCCAGGCAAGAGTACTGGAGTGGGGTGCCATTGGCTTCTCCATTTCCAGCCATAGTTCTTCACTCTAGAAGGAGAGCCTGAGTGGAATAGCCAATCTCTCTGCACTGGAATTGCAACCCTTTTCAGCTCTCTGAGGAGCACCTTCCAACAGCTTGAGGAGACAAAATCTAACTAACCGAGAAAATGTTAGCCTCCAAATGAAGCCCAGGCCTTGCTCCTCAGGGCGAAAGAGAGCTAAGACATTGATCTGGGCCTCCGTTTACCCACTTGCATAATATTAAGTCCCGCCAGCCCCAGTTAACACTAGACCATCCAGGAATGACCTAAATCAAATCCCTTATGACTGTACAGTGGAAATGAGAAATAAATTTAAGGAACTAGATCTGATAGACAGCGTGCCTGATGAACTATGGACGGAGGTTCCTGACATCGTATAAGAGATAGGAATCAAGACCATCCCCAAGGAAAAGAAAGGCAGAAAGGCAAAATGGCTCTCTGAGGAGGCCTTACAAATAGCTGTGAAGAGAAGGGAAGCTAAAACCAAAGGAGAAGAGGAAAGATATAAGCATCTGAATGCGGAGTTCCAAAGAATACCAAGGAGAGATAAGAAAGCCTTCCTCAGCGATCAGTGCAAAGAAATAGAGAAAAACAACAGAATGGGAAAGACTAGAGATCTCTTCAAGAAAATGAGAGATGCCAAGGGGACATTTCATGCATCTTGGGCTCAATAAAGGACAGAAATGGTATGGGCCTAACAGAAGCAGAGGATCTTAAAAAGAGGTGGCAAGAATTCACAGAACTGTACAAAAAATATCTCCATGATCCAGCTAATCACGATGGTGTGATCACTCATCTAGAGCCAGACATCCTGGAATGTGAAGTCAAGTGGGCCTNCAGTTCAGTATTATACTTTCATAAAGGGAACAGGGTAAGCTCGACATCGTTGACACCCAAGGTCCTTTTAATGCTTAGGCTACGATAAAGCCAATGATGCCTCAAAAAAATAAGTTATAAGTAGAAGCGCTAGGCATTCTCTATTTCAGGGTCTATTCAGAAAGGTGAAAAGTCAGAGTAAATGGGATTTTTAGTGGGTTCCTCAAAGTCATGGGGTCCACAGGAATGCTTCTGCAGCACTGAGGTGGCTGAAGTCAGGGGAAAGCCTATGACAGCAGGGAACCTGGGTGTTCTGTCTCTGTTTCAACCAGTATTTCTTTTCAACATTGAAATTTTGTGTAAGAATTTGGAAAGGGTGCTACAGCTTTAAGACATCAAACAGTTGGACTAGATCTGGGTCTCCTTTCAGCTCTAATACTTAGGACGAATACCCCTGCCTCTGGGCTAGGGGGTTGGAAGTTACTTGGACCTAGTCCTCCACAAGGCTGTTTACATTTGTAATGACTGAATGCCCAGAAACACTGAAGATTCCTTGCTTATTGTCACATGATTGATACCAGACTCGACAAACGGAAGCCTTGGTTATTACCTAAATAAATAACGCTGTTATCCAGGTATGCTGGCATTTCACTGGCTCCAAAAAACTCAGAGATTTTCATGTATTTAACAGGCAGCCTGCTGTTGTTGTCTAATTGTCCCTGTAAGGGTTAATATGGAAGAATAGTACGTAAGCTTTGGGGAAAAAAAACTGTATAGATTTTACAGTAAATGCCAAGCCTTCCAAATGGGCCAGAGTTTTCTGTGGGGCTCTGAGTGGCACCTTTGCAGGAGCGGTTCAAAAGAAACGCCCACAACAAAGAGATGTTTCTGTGTCAGGCTCAGACATGAACTTCACTCTGTACAGAGGGGCTGCGCCTGCCGCGCTGCTGGAACTAGCAAGGCCACATGTTCCCATCTCTCACAGGCCTCCCGTTGCTGAGCACATGGGTGTTATCATCTCCTGGGATTTCTTCAGTCCATTTGTTTTGGCACTTCTGGGGCCGCCAAGGGCATTTATTTTTAGTTGAGCTCACTTCTACCGCTTGCCACTTGAACGCCAATCTTTCTATTCTTAGGCTAAAACTCGTTTTAGGACAAGCAGCTTTCCAAGTCAGCACAGAAGTTTTTCTCCAAGGGAAGAGGGTTAGTAAGAGGAACTGAGAAAGAAGGTCTGAGCTGTGTTCTGGCCTTTAAGCCAGTCTCTGAGAATCAGGAGGGGTCAACTAAACACTGTGAAATAATTAGGTTAATCCTTCTGATTCACTCAGTCCTACAGTTCAATTGTCAGTTTCCTTGTTTACAGTGGATCGAGATGATCTTGAGAATCATGGATAAATAACTTAATTTTTTTTTTTTTTTTTACTGTTAGCCAAACACTACTCTAAGACCTCATTCTTTCAGTTGATTTAGCTCTCCAATACTATACTGTCGAAACTACCATTCCTCTTTTACACATCAGGGAAGCTGTTTGGAAAAGGGAAGGACAGCACTTGCCAAGATCACCTTGGGCAGAACTAGAATTTGAACCTGGGTAGTCTGGCCCCAGATACCATGTGACTGAGCATGCATACCAAAGGGCGCACCTGACGGGGACCACTTCCTTCCAGAATATTCTGCTGACTTGTGATCTGGGTAGTAGCGTCAGTTTAAATTAATCCAGAATAAGGTAGTTTCACTTGTCAGGCTGACCCTATCCTAACACAGCCTTATAGTTGAGACAGAGCCCTCGCTTCCTTCTCTATTTTGATTTTTTAAAAAATGCTGCCTCAGTATCTCCTGCAGGTCTTTTCCTAGAGAACCACAGTGCTTGGATTTCTGGTCTAGAGTGAGCAAAGGCCCTCCTGATACATTTGGGAAGTCATTCATTTTGTGGGTGGGAAAAGTCAGTGTTTCTCAAGGTCAAGTTGGTATCAGAAGCCCGCAAGTTCAGTTCAGTTCAGTCGCTCAGTCGTGTCGGACTCTTTGTGACCCCATGAATCGCAGCACGCCAGGCNATGCATCCTTATTAACATAAATTAATAAATGAAAACATTGAAGGTGAGAAATGGAATATTTCCTGCCTTATCAGTAAACAAAGGATGTCACAACCCTCAGCAATTGCAGACCTCCTCCATTATGAGCCATTTTGGGGTTGCAAAGAGTCAGACATGACTGAGCAACTGAACTGAACTGATCATGAGCCACTGAGCCCTAAGGGAGCTCAGGAAGGAAAGAATACCCGTCACCTAGGAGCCATCAGCCTGCATCCACTCCTTAAGGTGTTTTTGTTTAGTCACTAAGTTGTGTCCGACTCTGCAATCCCATGCACTGCAGCATACCAGGTTTCTCTGTCGTTCCCTGTCTCCCAGAGTTTGCTCAAACTCATGTCCATTGAGTCAGTGATGCCATCCAATCATCTCATCCTCTGTTGCCCCTTTCTCCTCCTGCCTTTGATCTTTCCCAGCATCAGGGTCTTTTCCAATGAGTTGATTCTTCCCATCAGATGGCCAAAGTATTGGAGCTTCAGCTTCAGCATCAGTCCTTCCAATGAATATTCTTCAGGCTTGATCTCCTTTTTAGGATCGACTGGGTTTGATCTCCTTACTGTCCAAGGGACTCTCCAGAGTGTTCTCCAGAACCACACTTTGAAAGCATCAATTCTTTGGCACTCGGCCTTCGTTATGGTCCAACTCTCTTATAGGATATACTTCAACAAAAACAGTAAAAATAAGTTATGGTTCTTGTTTTTCTAATTGCAGATCCTCCTTCTTTACCTTTCTGTTAATAATTCACACCATATGGTAAAGGTAAACTCTTTCTGGGATAAAGCTAAGATAGTAAAATGAGCGTATGCCTTTGATGACCTTACTTTCCAAACGTCTACTTAAACAGTCTAACAAATGTAAAGTAGATATGTTTTGCCTAACCCTGGAGAATAAAGACCTATCTCACTTATGTATCTCATGACTCAAGGAGTTTTCACAGAGCTAACATAACCAAGAAGGGAGCACCAGCCTGTTGACAGCTTTGATCCCCTGGAGAAGGGAACGGCAACCCACTCCAGTATTCTTGCCTGGAGAATCCCATGGACAGAGAAGCCTGGCAGGCTACAGACGGTGGAGTTGCAAAGAGTTAGACACAACTGTGTAACTAACACAACACAACAACTAGAGCAAGATAGGAAATGGCTTTGACTCATCTCTTTTGCTTACTAGGAGAACTGGCTGGTTCACAAATACTTCTTAGCCCCCCACCCTGGAGGAAGCCTCTTTACAGGTTTGTCCCCAGGGAAAACATGCCTAGCTCTGTTCCCAAATCACTCAACAAAGAGGAAGCCTGAGTGGAGANGGCTTTGACTCATCTCTTTTGCTTACTAGGAGAACTGGCTGGTTCACAAATACTTCTTAGCCCCCCACCCTGGAGGAAGCCTCTTTACAGGTTTGTCCCCAGGGAAAACATGCCTAGCTCTGTTCCCAAATCACTCAACAAAGAGGAAGCCTGAGTGGAGACTTGCTCGAGGGAGATTGTGATCAGTGTAGAAGAAGACTCTGCTCCTGCTCAACGGAAGCAATCCAAGAATAAGCAAAATGTATTTTAAACAAACCCAGTTAAGACAGATCGTAACTGAATGAATATCAAATTATGGAAAATTAAATGTATGAATTAGGGCTTGGTCAGTTATCCCATGCACCTGAGTGTGTGTTCAGTTGTGTCCAATTCTTTGCGACCCCATGGACTGTAGCCCACCAGTCTCTGTCCATGGGATTTCCTAGGCGAGAATACTGGAGTGGGTTGCCATTTCCTTCTCCAAGGGATCTTCCTAATCCAGGGACAGAACCCGTCTCTCTTGTATTGGCAGGTGGATTCAGATATCTGAACCACCTGGGAAGCTCCAGTTATAACATAAGGAGNTCTGAGTCTTTTATGCATCTGAATCTATAAAACTGTCTTGGAGAAGCTTTGGCCTTAGCTCAGCTTTTCAATGACTTGCTTGAGGGCAGAGGTGAATGCAGTCATTTTCTTAGAACACAAGTGGATTTCCTAGAAAAAGAGCAGCAGGGAACACCGTGAACACAATTGCCTCATGCTCTTGGGACAATGTATTCACCACCCAGGTCACTTGAGAAAAGAAACCCAAATCCATCCAGAAAGTGAAGAGAGGGGGAATGTCAGAATTCTCAGAGCCTCTTAGTGATTTTGCTACTTGAGTCCACTTCAATCTTCACCACGAACCACTGGGTAATGAAAATGGAGTTTACACACTTCTTTTCACAATATTATGGGATGTGGAAAGACTAAATGAATTTGTTAGCATCCTTATCGGTGGTTTTTTACTTTTGGTGACCTTCAGTGAGATGTTTGAAAAGTCCATCGNAGCCTCTTAGTGATTTTGCTACTTGAGTCCACTTCAATCTTCACCACGAACCACTGGGTAATGAAAATGGAGTTTACACACTTCTTTTCACAATATTATGGGATGTGGAAAGACTAAATGAATTTGTTAGCATCCTTATCGGTGGTTTTTTACTTTTGGTGACCTTCAGTGAGATGTTTGAAAAGTCCATCGACCTCTTGGACTTACTACCAGCATGAACCCCCAAATCGACCCAGCAGGACGTGTACCACATGTGGAGCCCTGCAGACTCCCTGCTTGTGCTTTTCTTTTGTTAGGTTACCTGAGGTGGAACTAGAATTCAAAGAGTAAGGTCCCGTGTAACTGTCACTCGGGGGTACTGAGGACTTCCAAAGAGCTAGTCACTATAGTAACTCCTTTGCAAACTCATTTACACTTCCTCACAATCCCATTTCACAGATGAGAGTGTGGGGGCATACAGAGGGTCAGTGAGTTATCCAGAGCCACAGCGGAGAGGTGGAAGAACTGAGATTCAAACATAAAACTCTGGAGCGTGCATTTTTTTCATAACTTTTTTTATATTTATTTATTTGCCTGTACCAGGACTTAGTTGTGGCACTTGAAATCTTGGATGTTAGTTTCCTCAGGTGAGATCTAGTTCCTCCACTGGGGATTGGCCCCCTGCACTGAGAGTGTGGAGTCTTAGTCCCTGGACCACCAGGGAAGTCCAGCCCCTATTTGTTTTTGACACATGCCCTAGGCATTGGGCCGCTCACCCAGAGTGAAGTCTACATCAGGCCAAATAAAGACAGAACCTGAGAATGGGGCTTTTAAGGGAGCTGTCAGGTCAAATAGTAACACCTGAGAATATGGCATTTGTAGAACTCCAAACCTATTCTGCCCATCCTGTGGTGGTTTGTTTTGCTGGTTTTCACAGCTGCTGTATGTGCAAGGCTGTTGGTTTTCAAGGTTACCAAAGAGCAGGAAAGAAAGGGATGGACAAGTTAAAATACCACAAAGCTTGCTGATCTTAAGGAGATTGAGCCACTTTTCTTGAACAAACATTTTTCAGGATTGTTCTAAAACTTTGGTTAACTTCCAGAGTTCAGAAAAACTTGACATTTTTTTTTAACCACTGCATTTGTTGGTCCTTCCGATTTTTTTTTTTAGGCATTCACTTCACCCTTTCAGAAGTGCTTCCCTCTTATTCAGTTTTTTAGTTAATATTTTTTACAGTTCTTTGCCTAAATTTCTTGTCTCGTTCTTAAACTATATGAAAATAGTAATCATAGTTATTGTAAAGCTTGTATCTTATAACTTTAGCTGTAGTGACTATGATCTGTTAATTACCATTACCATTAATATACCATTACTAGATGCAGAAGCCAAGAATTTATTTATTTTTGTTAAAATACAGTGTTGTCAAAATGTTGAGTTGCATCATTCCTGGTAATGTGAATGGTGTACTAGAAAGTTCACCTCCTCAAACATATTTTCCTTATGTGATGGATGACAGTTTAAGGTTAAATAATCTGCAGAATACTTACCTGATTCAACGTCTCATTCTCTGCATCAGTTATGTTCAGTTGCTCAGTCGTGTCTGTCTCTTTGTGACCCCATGGACTGCAGCACACTAGGCCTCTCTGCCCATCACCAACTCCTGGAGTTTCCTCAAACTCATGTCCATTGGGTTGGTGATGCCATCCAACCATCTCATCCTCTGTCATCCCCTTCTCCTGCCTTCAATCTTTCCCAGCATCAGGGTCTTTTCCAATGAGTCAGTTCTTAGCATAAGGTGTCCAAAGTATTGGAGTTTCAGCTTCAGCATCAATCCTTTCAATGAATATTCAGGACTGATTTCCTTTAGGATGGACTGGTTGGATCTCCTTGCTGTCCAAGGAAAATTTCAGAGTGTTCTCCAACACCGCAGTTCAAAAGCATTAATTCTTCAGCAATCAGCTTTCCTTATAGTCCAACTCTCACATCCATACATGACTACTGAGTAGATAGCTTTGACTAGATGGACCTTTGTTGGAAAAATAATGTCTCTACTTTGTAACATGCTGTACAGGTTGGTCACAGCTTTTCTTCCAAGGGGCAAGCCTCTTTTAATTTCATGTCTGCTGTCACCATCTGCAGTGATCACTGTTTCCATTGCTTCCCCTTCTATTTTCCATGAAGTGATGGGGCCAGATGCCATGATCTTAGCTTTCTGAATGTTGAGTTTTAAGCCAACTTTTTCACTCTCCTTTTTCACTTTCATCAAGAGGCTCTTTATGTCTTCTTCGCTTTCTGTCATAGGTGTGGTGTCATCTGCATATCTGAGGTTATTGATAGTTCTCCCAGAAATCTTGATTCCAGCTTGTACTCCATCCAATCCAGCATTTCTTATGATGTCCTCTGCATATCAGTTAAATAAACAGGGTGACAATATATTGCCTTGATGTACTCCTTTCCTCATTTGGAAACAGTCTGTTTTTCCATGTCCATTTCTAACTGTTGCTTTTTGACCTGCAAACAGATTTCTCAGACAGGTAAGGTGGTCTGGTATTCCCATCTCTTTAAGAATTTTCCACAGTTTGTTGTGGTCCACACAGTCAAAGACTTTGGCGTAGTCAATAAAGCAGAAATAGATGTTTTTCTAGAACTCTCTTGCTTTTTCGATGACCCAATGGATGTCAGCAATTTGATCTCTGGTTCCTCTGCCTTTTCTGAATCCNTGTATTCCCATCTCTTGAAGAACTTTCCACTGTTTGTTGTGATCCACATAGTCAAAGGCTTTGGTATAGTCAATAAAGCAGAAGTAAATGTTTTTCTGGAACTCCCTTGCTATTTTGATGATCCAACGGATGCTGGCAATTTGATCCCTGGTTCCTCTGCCTTTTTAAACCCAGCTTGAACATCTGGAAATTCTTGGTTCGTGTACTATTGAAGCCTGGCTTGGAGAATTTTGAGCATCACTTTGCTAGCTTGTGAGATGAGTGCAATTGTGTGGTAGTTTGATCATTCTTTGGCATTGCCTTTCTTAGGGATTGGAATGAAAACTGACCTTTTCCAGACCTGTAGCCATTGCTGAGTTTTCCAAATGTGCTGGCATATTGAGCGCAGCACTTTCATAGCATCATCTTTTAGGATTTGAAAGAGCTCAACTGGTATTCCATCACCTCCACTAGCTATGTTCATAGTGATGCTTCCTAAGGCCCACTTGGCTTCACATTCCAGAATGTCTGGCTCTAGGTAACTGATCACACCATCGTGATTATCTGTGTCATTAGGATCTTTTCTGTATAGTTCTGTGTATTCTTGCTACCTCTTATTAATTTCTTATGCTTCTGTTGCTGCTAAGTCACTTCAGTTGTGTCCGACTCTGTGCGACCCTACAGACGGTAGCCCACTAGGCTCCTCTGTCCCTGGGATTCTCCAGGCAAGAATACTGGAGTGGGTTGCCATTTCCTTCTCCAATGCATGAAAGTGAAAAGTGAAAGTGAAGTCGCTCAGTCATGTCCGACTCTTAGCGACCCCATGGACTGGAGCCTACCAGGCTCCTCCGTCCATGGGATTTTCCAGGCTAGAGTACTTGAGTGGGGTGCCATTGCCTTCTCTGTCTGCTTCTGTTAGGTCTGTACAATTTCTGTCCTTTATTGTGCCCATCTTTGCATGAAATGTTCTGTTGGTATCTCTAATTTTTTTTGAAGAGATCTCTCTTCTTTCCCATTCTGTTGTTTACCTCTATTTCTTTGTATTGATCACTGAGGAAGGCTTTCTTATCTCTCCTTGCTAGTCTTTGGAACTCTGAATTCAAATGAGTATATCTTTCCTTTTCTGGTTTGCCTTTCACTTCTCTTCTTTTCACAACTATTTGTAAGGCCTCCTCAGACAATATTTTGCCTTTTTGCATTTCTTTTTCTTGGGGATGGTCTTGATTACAGCCTCCTGTATAATGTCATGAACCTCCATCCATAATTCTTCAGGCACTCTGTCAGATCTAATCTCTTGAATCTCTTTGTCACTTCTAATGTATTTTTTTTTTATTATATAAATGTTCAGTAGAATACTTCATTCAGGGAAATGGGGTCTAAGATTTCTCATACTTCATCTCACTAGTGAAGCAGTTGTAAATTCTCCATCCACTAGTGTCCAAAAGCATCCCCACAAACAGTCCCCCTGTATATTGAAAGATGACCTTGGCTAAAGGAAGAGGAGTGTTCTCCTTGGTTCAGTAAGGAGTCTGAGAACTATGTCCTACAGTGATTTGGGCAGTTTTTACATCAATAGAGAACTGTTAGTTGAAATCTTTACCTGTTCCATGTTTCCTAACTGAATAATTTTGTGTCAACAGTACAGCTTCCTGCCCCTAAATATGGGGGATGTTTGTGCTGCTAGTTAACCAGAATTAGAAAGATCCAAAGAGCCTGAAGAGTGGCCAGAGAAAGTCTCTGATGGTCTCTGAGCTCAAGCTACTGTCTCTCACACCCCCTCCCTTCCCTGGGCAGACAGAACCCTTCCTGCACTCACTCCCCTTCACAGAAAGAGCACATTCCCACAACATTTGTCCTTCAAATGTTCAGGCTGTAGCTTTTGAAAACTTACTGAGTAACCCAAAGTACCTTGCAATAACCTTATAGGGCCAGTCATAATTTACCAAAACTTTCCTAGTGCAAGCAGACACCTCTGATGTAAGGGTTGGCTCTGTTGGGCTCCAACAGTGAAAGAGAGGAAATAACCATGAAGTTCAGGAACAGAAAAAACAGTTTCCTTTCCTTCAGGAGAAAGAAAAATCCCAACGCCGTTTTCAGTTTAAACTGAGCAATGGAACAAGACATGAGACTGCAACGTTTGTCTCCTTCACAAGCCTTTATTTATCAATGTTTGTACTAATGTTCTCAGGAAATGTTGTTTTAGCTATTAACTCAAAAAGCTCAAAAGTGTTAAGCTGGCTGAAATCTTTGAAACCAAATAACAGTGAAGCATTTAGGTGTTTGATTTTTGTTTTTCTCTTCACATCTCAAAATGCAAAGATTGAAACTACAAACCCTGCAAGTGATTTTTATAAATAGGGCCAAGATTGAGGCATCATCCCCTGCTCCTTTTCAGAGAATGTGTTGCGAAGTCACAATATGTTGGTGAGCTCTGGTGTGGAATCCATCTTACTAAGAACATCAATGGCAAATTTGTTTTTGGAAATTATTCTGAGTTACCTATCTATGCTTCTGAAGCCCTTTTTTCAGGTCTTTTGGGAAATAGTAAATGCTTCAAAACTCTTGAAAGAGCCTGACATTTTAATTTGTATGCCTCCCTTGCTGGATATTCTAGGACACTGAGCACAAATATTAGAGAAGAAAGCAGCAGTGAATAGAAAGAGCATCAAGACAGGGTTTTTTTTTTTTTTTAAGAAAGGAGAAGTTAAAAACACACAAGCAAGCAGAACTGTTATCTGTGGCTATGGTTAATGTTTGCTTCCAACACTTCCAAATGATTATCTTTTGGCCTGTTTTTAAGTTACACTTTAATAATATGTTTACTCTTTTAAATTCCTTCTTTAAAATTTTTTTTAAAAAGACATCCTTGCATGAGAATATTTTTTCGTTTGTCTTCTCTTTGTGTTTGAAAGACAAAGTCCTGGATAACGCTATTCAATTTGGGGGAGCAGAAGGCAGAACATACCATGAAGACCCCATATCTTCAAGAAAGCATTTTACATGGTGTCCTTGTTTAGTTAGAAATTGTTAAGACTTTAGGGTTGGCCAAAAAATTCATTTGGGTTTTTCTGCACAATGTTTTAGAAATATTTTGAGGGGAAAAAAAAATCTAACAGCTTCTATTGACTGTACTGTATTTCTGTTTGCCTCTGGAAATATAATTAACATCACCCTTTCTGAGTTTCCTTTTCATGCTTCAGTTTAGATTTTGGGTGGTAAATGCTTTACATTAGCCATCAAGTGGGAAAGTACATGTCCTCAGTTTCCAAAGAGCACCTGAAATTTGAACCTTAAAAAATAAAAAGGTATCAATCATGAAATGTCCAGAATGGGTAAATCTATAGAGACAGAAAGGTTAGTGGTTGCCTAGAACATGGAATTGCCTGGAATATCCCATGGACAGAAGAGCCTGGTAGGCTGCAGTCCATGGGGTCGCGAAGAGTCGGACATGACTGAGTGACTTCACTTTCACGCATTGGAGAAGGAAATGGCAACCCACTCCAGTGTTCTTGCCTGGAGAATCCCAGGGACAGCGGAGCCTGGTGGGCTACCATCTATGAGGTCGCACAGGGTCAGACACGACTGAAGCGACTTACCAGCAGCAGACCATGGAATAAGGGGATGAGGGGAGATAGGGAGTAACCAGAAATGGATGTGTAGTTTCTTTTGGAGGAAATGAAAATGTTTAAAATTAGAATGTGGTGATGGTTGCACAATTGTATAGTATGTAAATTATGTCTCAATGAAGCTGTTTTCTTATTTTCAAGCATGAGCTGTAACAACAACAACAAAAAAAAGCATGAGCTATGACAGGCTTAAAGCAATGCTTTGGGCAGTGTCAAACACACACATCCACCCACCTCCCTATCCTGCCACCTTACTTACCAACCCTATCCTCAGCTCATGAAAGCAGGACAGATGTAGACATCCACTAGGCTGGCCTGAATGGAAAGAACAGATTTTCTTCAGCAAAAGAAATTGAGAATAAAAGAAGGAATTTTGGATCATTATTGTTTCCATTTGTGAGAAAATCATTGTTTTCCTGAGTCACCACACACATTTCTCAATCACTGAAAGTAAAAGTCTAAGTCCCCTCAGAAACCTGGGTGATAGACAATGTCTTACCCCATACACATTTGTTCATGGCACTGCTTGGGCAAGTGATGGTGTGTTATTTATTTTCAAGGGTGGACAATAAAAGGATTTCAAAATGTTGGAAATATGTTTTGAGTTTTATGAGAGAAGCTAGCATGTGAATAAGGAGTACTTCTACAGACTCCATAGAACTACCTGGGTTTGGAGTATTCCCTGGCCATGGTTAAGATTCTGTGTTTTCACTGCTAAAGGCATGGGTTCAATTCCTGGTGAAGGAATTAAGATCCCAGAAGCCTCGCAGGGTGAGAGGAACTACCTGGGTATGAAATGAAGAGACTCAAGAAGCAATCAAAAGGACTCCTCAACATTTGGTCTGTATACAGTTAGTCAGAGTTAAAGCAAGATACAGCGGCTGCATTCCCCACCCTCATCCTTTTTGCCTCCTTTGGTGTCCTGATTGTGGAAATGAGGAGGGTTATCTGGTCTTTCCTACCAAACCAGTCAATCCTAAAGGAAGGTTATCTGGTGTTTCCTTTCAAACCAGTCAATCATAAAGGAAATCAGCCCTGAATATTCATTGGAAGGAGCGATGCTGAAGCTGAAACTCTAATACTTTGGCCACCTGATGTGAAAAGCAGACTCATTAGAAAAGACCCTGACGCTGGGAAAGATTGAAGGCAGGAGGATAAGGGGACGACAGGGGATGAGATGGTTGGATGGCATCACCAACTCGATGGACAAGAGTTTGAGTAAACTCCGGGAGTTGGTGATGGACAAGGAAGCCTGGTGTGCTGCAGTCCATGGGGTTGCAAAGAGTTGGACATGACTGAGTGACTGAACTGAACTGATGTGGTCTTTGGGGTACAGGAGGATTTGTTTGTGTGAGGGGTGGTATGTATGATGCTGTGTGTGAATACATGTTAGTTCTGCATTTACCACTTTTGTCATAGCCTGCCTCAGGGAGGGAATGAAAGTCACAAAGTACTCAAAATATTCAAGGGTAGGATAATTTTTTTAAAGATTTCCTTGAATATTGACTGGATATTTGATAAGGAATTGATGTAAACAATTTTAAGAAGTGATAATGGTATCATGATCATATTTTTAAAAGAGTCCTTATCTTTTTGAGATACCTGCTGGAATATTCATAAGTAAATATTAATAAGTGAAACAATATTATAAAATACAACAATAGTATATTTTGGATTTGCTTCAAAAATTTAGGCAAAGAGGAGATAGGTGGCTGTAGAGGATGAAATAAGACTGGCCAGGGACCATCAATTGTTGTGAGTGAGTGCAGCAAGTGAAGGAGTTCATTATAAAGTTCAGTCTGTTTTTATAAATGCTTGATGTTTTCCATGCCAAAAAAGTTGAAGCATTTAGAAGAAACATCTTCACAAACATTTAGAACAAAAGTTAGGGCTCATGACCAAAGCTACTAAAAAGGGGGCATTTACTAGAAATGAAACACTTGCCAAAATAACATTCTAGTATTACAATAAAAGAACAGTTGTCAAACATGAATGGAAATGCTACTCCATAATCAAGTTCAAGTGTATGACAGTATTCCAGCAGTGTCTACCTCTGTCACCCATTTCAAAGGGAGTTGACCCAAATAGGAAGTGGCCTAGCTAAGGCTAATTGGGAGTAGCAGGCTGATGCCTGGCAGTACAGAGAGCACTGGCCTGGTGTCCTCTTGGACTGCCCACACTGCCAATCCAAGAGGAGTTTCCCAGCTGAGAGCAGGAAGAAAGGATTTAAGAAAAGAACGGAAAAACAACCATTTTTTAGATTGGAAATTATTCTGTTCTTTTTTTTTTCTTTAAACAGGAAGGACAGACATTAAAATTAAATTCTTCCCTACCTCAATAACATAAATGTCTTTGCTCATAAAATTTTTCATTCCTTAACTTCTCATTCATGCAGTTTGACCTTTCTATAGTGTGACACACATTAGGATTTCAACTAACTAGCATGAAACCAATCAGGGCCTTCTGTTAACTAGAAGAATACATTGTCTGTTCAAGAGAAAGTTCAGACTGTTAGCCAAAAAGAGTGTCAGAGGATTTGTCCTTTTTCTCAGAGAAGCTGTGTACATTTTACACCTAATTTGCAGCCATAGTTACAGTGTTTTATTTATAACTATATTATAGATCACGAGTCTCTTTCTATAAAAGTCAGATAGTAGATTTTAGGCTCACCTAAAATGGTCTCAGCTACAGCTACTCGACTCTGCCATTATAGCGGCTTCAGACAGTATGTGAACAAATAGTATGGCTGGGTTCCAATAAAACTTGATTTATAAAAACAGCTGGTGGTCCAGATTTGACCTGCAGGCCATTGTTCACTAACCCCCAATAAACTTTATCAATAATGGGCTTGTGTTAATTTCCTATCAGCACTGTAACAAATTATCACAAACATAATAACTTTAAACAACACTGATTTCTTGTATTACAGTTCTGGAGATCAGAAGTCTGAGCTGGGTCTCTGGGCTAACATCAAGGAAGTGGGAGGACTGTGTTCCTTCTAGAGCCACTACAGGAGCATCTCTTTCCTTATCATTTCCAATTTCTTCAGGCTGCCATCATTCCTTGGCACATGCCCCTCCCTCCATCCTCAAAGCTAGCAATGGTGGTCAGTCTTTCTCACATTACATCACTCTAAAGCTCTTCTGACTATATCTCTTCCACGTTTAATGATCCTGTGATTACACTGAGCCCACTTGGATGATCTAGGAGAATCTCACTGTGCAGTCTGCTCATTCAGTTCAGTTCAGTCGCTCAGTCGTGTCCGACTCTTTGCGACCCCATGAATCGCAGCACGCCAGGCCTCCCTGTCCATCACCAACTCCTGGAGTTCACTCAGACTCACGTCCATCGAGTCAGTGATGCCATCCAGCCATCTCATCCTCTGTCGTCCCCTTCTCCTCCTGCCCCCAATCCCTCCCAGCATCAGAGTCTTTTCCAATGAGTCAACTCTTCACATGAGGTGACCAAAGTACCGGAGTTTCAGCTTTAGCATCATTCCTTCCAAAGAACACCCAGGGCTGACCTCCTTTAGAATGGACTGGTTGGATCTCCNACTCTTCGCATGAGGTGGCCAAAGTACTGGAGTTTCACCTTTAGCATCATTCCTTCCAAAGAAATCCCAGGGCTGATCTCCTTCAGAATGGACTGGTTGGATCTCCTTGCAGTCCAAGGGACTCTCAAGAGTCTTCTCCAACACCACAGTTCAAAAGCATCAGTTCTTCAGCTCTCAGCCTTCTTCACAGTCCAACTCTCACATCCATACATGACCACAGGAAAAACCATAGCCTTGACTAGACCGCAAAGTACTTGTTAAAATACCAGGTGCCCCTATACCAGAGATTCTGGTTTAGGAGGTCTAGCGTGGGGCCTGAGCTTGCATTTCTGTTGCGTTCCCAGAGGATGTTGACGCTGCTGACTCCTGACCATACTTTGAAAGCACCGCAGGAAGGTCAGGAGGCTAAGATTCTACCCACAAGCCAGTGACTACTGTGACCACTTCATTCTCAGTGTTGCTCCCCACAGTACCCACCTCGTAAGCCCTTATGCACATCACTAGGTGGACATAGGTGGCAACAGTCAATCTAACACCAGACATTATGATGACGTCCCTGACGTGAAGCCTTTATGCTATTAGGTAAAATCTACCTAGATACCACGAAGGCATGTGCAGTGAAGAGGTTCTTCTAAAAATCTGTCTTCCCCTCCCCCTGTGCCTCATCTTTGATTGACCCACTGCTTGCTCTAAATCAGTAGTTCAATAACGAGCCCAGATCCTTCTCCCCTGGTATTTTGCCATCAAGCCCTGGGTGTGTCCAAGCTCTCACCTAATCTAAATTGATCTCCTGTTCCTCTGCCTCCAGGCTGCCACGCTCTCTCTTCACATCAAAATGCTGAATCAGGCAGCTGAGGAAGGCCCGGAATGCCAGGGATGGGATCAGTGGCAGGCTTCTCCATGGCTCTACAATTGAGTCTGGTTCCCTATCCATTTTCCCCAGCTTTTCTGTCTTGCTTACCAACCCACTCAAATGTGATCCTTGAACGATATCTTCAAGTCTTGGGGGTGGTTTGGCTGTTTTCTCATCATCTCCTGTGCCTGTCTTAGCTCTCACATACTGGGATGTACTCACCTACCTGTTTCCATCTCTACGCATGGAGATCCCTCAAGGCAGGGCCTGCAAGGTGTCTTTCTTTCTTGGGACCTGGTGCCTGACATCGAGAGATTCTTTAGGCACTAGTGGGTATTCTCTGACACATCTGCTGATTTATTCGCTAATGAAACTGGTCTCAACTACAGACTTCTCCCCCGACCCCCCCAGCATTCTTTCCAGGTTTTCTGAGCTTGAAACCAAGTGTGAGCAGTTGTTTTACTAGCTAGAATACTCTGAAAGACTCTTAGGTTTCAAAGGCCACAGTTCCCCATGCCTACAAGAATACTTTCACCTCATCTTCATGATACTTTATCATGCGGCGTCAGCAGAATACATGTGTCAGGGTAGGCACACCAGCCTCATCTCCACGTGAGCAGAGAGCTTCCAACACAGCGTGCAGGGAAAGTTAGCAGCGGCACACTGTTAGAAGTTTCAGAGATTTTTCTCTCTGACAGATTTTAGCATTCTTTGGTAATGCTGGCAGGCATACATTGTCACTGGAGTCCTATCACCTTTGTAGGATCATCTGCAGGGATGGAATGAGAGTCTAAGTTTTTGGTAGTTTCTGAGAAACTTCATAAGCTGTGGCCCACGTGATGTGTGGGACCTCCAGCAAGTCTCAGCTGTCACCTGCCTCCTTTATGATTAAGTCTTAACCACTGAGTCTGCTTGCTCCCATCCAGAGCTTCTGTCCAGGCTATCGTTGGATCACGGACTTCCTGGTTTGACTTCCCCACTAGACTAATGAAAGAGAAGCCCAGCTCCTTGGTCATTGTGTCCCCTATGTCTGGTGCTATATGGCATATGGTGGGCACTCAGTAATTGGAGGTCACATGGTTTTGAGCAACTGGACAAAGAAGGCTGGCATCAATCTACCCCCTACTTAGTGAATCTACAGATCAGTTAATAACTCAGACTTAGGGAAGGTGTCTTAAGAAAACTAAAGATGAGAGGCGGTCTATAAAACAAACCTTATTTACTCATGGTATCTAGGGGAAGACTTATAACATGAAGTATTTAATTTCCAAATGTCTATCACCAAGGTTTTTATCATCTCCCTTGCTTGGCCAATTGCAGGCCCCACCTGATACCCCACCTCACTCCCTACCACAGTCACCACATGGAAATATATAAAGGCAACCAGGTAGTAACGCCAACTCAGATGACCCAAGGTAGGGTGGCAAGGTCAACAACTCTAGCCAGTGGTCCTGTCTTACAGTTCTGTCCCCAAAGTTATCTCTTTAAATACAGGGCCATGAATACCCTTTCCTTTGTCCACTACCCATGTAGCATTTTTTAAGTACAAAGTGGGCAAAGGCTCTCTAAGCAAAGAGTATGCCATTTCTAGCCACATCTCTGTATTTACTCTCACAGCATCCAGTAGGCATTCTCTTATTAATTAAGAGTCCACAAATAGCCAACAGGCCCAAAGTTTTTCAGGAAACTTCACATGAAGAGGGAAGTGTGCTAACTTTATGGTATCACCTGCCATTTCATTTAGTCCCTGCAGTGCATGTCGCCTTTCTAAGCATCATAATGTGTCTCATGGTATCTAATACCATCAGTGAAAGTGAAGTTACTGGTCGTGTCCAACTCTTTGCAACCCCATGTCCATGGGATTCTCTTGGCAAGAATACTGAAGTGGGTTGCCATTTCCTTCTCCAGAGGATCTTCCTGACACAGGGATCGAACCCAGGTCTCCTGCACTGTAGGCAGACTCTTTCCTGTCTGAACCACCAGGGGCTCAATACCATCATTAAGTGGTATTAATGATGTTTAGAATTTCTTTTGCAAACCAACAGAAGAACTTAGCAAAGAGACACAAATTTAGACTGAAATAATGCACAGAGTGAAACCGAGATAATTTTCAGTTACAAAGCCAGATTTTCCCAGAACTAAGTCATTCTCTGCCTTTTGTTGTTTGTTTAGTGACTAAGTCATGTCTGACTCTGCAACCCTGTTGTCTGTAGCCTGCCAGGCTCCTCTGTCCATGGGATTTCCCAGACAAGAATACGGGAGTGGGTTGCAGTTTCCTTCTCCAGGGGTTCTCTGCCTTTAAGTTCTATGAAAAGCTATCAATTTCCAGATTTCCTAGCCAGACAACTCTTTAGATGGGCCACACAACTACCCTGGCCCACTTACTTCTGCTCATCAGGTACATCCATCCATCACCTCTGCCCAACATATTCTTGGACTGTTTGTCATGAAAGCAGTCTCTCTGCTGTGACCTAAGCACAGACAGGAACAAACTAAGCAATTCACAGTCTAACCACCTGGACAGCAGCTGTATTAGCCCATGCTGAGAAATGTTTCTAAGGCAGGAAGTTTGATCATAAGCTTATGGTCCTTCTCATAGTCCTTTAAGGGATTTCATTTGCACAGACTAGTATGTGAAGGTAGTTTTCCAAAGAAAGGTCAGTATCCAAAGTAAACTTAATTATGACTTGAAATTGTACAGGTGACTGCCTAAATTTGATCATTATTCCCTCGACTGAGAGGGACGACTTTATTCACATTCTGTAAGCACTAGAAAATGGTCTAAATAGTTAATCTCCATTATTTCTAGGCTGTGCTCCACGTCTTCTGGTGTCAAGATCAAAACCTGAAGCCATACAGCTGGAGGGCTATGTGTCCCCTTAATCTTATGGCTGTGTTCTGCTCTAAGAGTTCTTGCTCTTGATCCGTTTGACACTCCTCCTGGAACAGAAGGGGCTTGTGACTATTTTTCACCTCTTCTAGAACTGTAACAAAATTACTCAAGTGAAATGGAGTTTATGGTTATCTGATTTTTAAACAGGCAGAAGCACTTCTTTTGAGCATGTAGGTGGCTATAATTAAAATATGCAGTATGGTTATACTGATGTCCTGATATTTGGCAGCTGTACTGAATTTGGCCTTTTATATACATGCTTTAGGAACCTAGGGACTCAAACAGTTTGAGCAAAGAATCAAAATAACTCAGGGCAGGCACATAGCTAGATGTCACGTGAAGTGGGCAGCGGGGCAATCTGGGGGACAGTGCTGCTCCAGACCGCTGGTGGCTGTCACTGCCAAGGAAAGCTTGACTGGTGACACTCCTTCAAAGAGTCCCTGCTCACATGCTTATGCTAATCTAGCTGAGGACTGTAGTCATTGTCACATCTTCTCTTGGTGCTATCTGGGTAAGTCAGATTTATTTTCCCCCAGCCTTCTGTTCTCCTATCCCTTCAGGCACTACCAATTTCACCAACCCACTCCCCACAACAGAAATTCTGTCTGCTCTTTTATTGGTAGCTAGCCATATCTGAATAGCTCTCACAAAACCTTGGTTCTCCTAGGCTCTGGCCTTAATGAATATATGGTACTCCAGACCCTAATCTTGATTATCTAAGCTGGAGAAAAATGTCCCACAGCTCCCAGGGTGGGTCAGTTGGTTGGTTTTTTTTCCCCCATATCAGGTATGCTCCATTATTTAGCCTAACTTAAGTTTTTTTTTTTTGCCAAAGTCTTTGAGCACACCTAGAGTATTTTAAACCAACATCATGAGTATGTTTGGGGCAGATTGTAGAAGACCAGAGTCAAAAAGTCAGCCCACATGCCTTGGGGCTTTGAACTTCAGACAGGAGCCAATCTGGGTTAGTTCAGGTCAATATCTACCTCAGCCAACCCCAAATTTCCACCAGTTCAGAAAAGCTGTGTCTCGTTTCCTTGAAGAATCTGAGTTTTGCATGGGCTTCTATTCTCCACTGTTCATGGCTTGTCACATATTTCACATGTGACCTAGGGGAGCAAAACGGATGCTCACCTACCTGATACAAGGTGAATATATGGCGTAACTAACTTACTTTGACAATTTAGGTGAATTCCTAGCATTCTTTAAGATAAAGTTAAACTCCAATGAAAAGTTATTATATCTTAAAAGAATATGAACAGAACATACAGCAAAAATGAATCATCTCTCCCACCTTCCCCGAGCACCATCAGTAGATTCTGTTGTATCTTAATCTTTTGAAATGATACGAAAGGTGTAATGCAAGTCATGGCACTACTCTGAAAAATCGTTTAGTAAGTTAGTATTGCTCATCCATTAATGATTAATGTTAGAGTCTAAAAACTTTCATAAGCAGGGCTTTTCCAAGCTCTGTCTGGTTACACATCAGAGGCCATCTTCACTACACACACACCTTTTTCAAGGAGTCCAGGCAAGGGAAAGAGTTTGAGAGGGCAGTCCATTGAAGCCTGTCCATTTTTCACGTTCCCTTAAAGATAACACTTCTCAAGCTGCTAAATTACCAGTCCGTGGAGTCACGTGACCAATCTAAACGTGATCGGGCTGCCAGCCAATCGCAGAGTGCAGAAAAGCCCGTCCCAGCTTCTCACGCTGGGGACAGTCAGAACCTAAGGGCAGGGGGGCATCTGGAGACTCAGCCTCCCCTCGCCTCTCCAACCCCCGCCCCAAGTACTGCTTGAGGGGCTGCTTGACCACACACTTTAAAGTTCACTCTCACTCTAGGAGACTCGTGACTGCAGGCTGGCAGGCCTCCCAAGCCACCGGGCGATAGGAGCTAGGGACTCTGGAGTGGGTACTTAGGACGCGGGCCGTTTTCCGTCCTAACTCCCCAGAGCTGGCGAGCCAGCCCCTTGGTGTCAGGTGGAGATCGCTTCGGGGACCCGCCAGTATTTTCACCGAATCCTCTCAGAAGGGCTTGCTGTCGCTTGCCTGGGAAAGTTGCGCGGCCCCAAGTGGGAGCGTGGTTGAGGACAGGGCTCCAGGCCCAGTGAGGTGGACCCTGGGGACCCGACAGCAGTACCCCCACCCCCTGCAAACCACAGCCTTACACCAGCTCTCCCAGCTCCCGCGCTACTCCCTCTGATCTATTGTTTAGAATGAGGACTAATTACAGTCGCCAGATTAGGACTCGATTCCTCTCGAGGAAATCTCACCGGGAACGAGGCTCAGCAAACTAACCTGATTAAGTCTCCGTTCCGCTCCCCTCCCCCGTTCAGCCCTCCTGGAGACCCGCGAGGTTTACGATCGCGGCCCAAAGAGTGGAAAGGGGAAGAAGGGAGAAACATCTAGAGGGGAGTCCTATTTCAAGCCTCACTCGTCCTCTAACCCTCACTCCAGAGGCGGCCCGGTGCCCGGGGAATCGCAGTCTGGGTGCGCAAGCTGTGCACTTCTCGCCGCTCGCCGGAGACTCTCGGCCGCAGCCTACCGAACATACGCTCCCTCACTGCCGCTGGGGACTCCAGCGCGGGTCCGCACCCGGCGCCCCGCGTCCCCAGAGGCGCCCTCCCTCATCCGCCGCCCACTCCCAACCTCCCTGGAAGTCGGAGGAGCGTGCCCGGGGCTGCAGCGCACGTCTCGGCCCACCCGGCCCTCTGCCTCCTTCCTAACACTCCGCCTGGCAGAGGAGATACAACCATTGTTCAATGGCTTAGAAGCCCACATCACCCATCCCCGGCCCAGCGGAGTGAAAAACGAGACAGAGCAGAGGCTTGAGCAGAAGGAGCGGAAGGGAATGAAGACTAGTTCGGGAAAGGCGTTAGGACATCCCAAACCCCACTGTCCGCCCCTCCAACCCCGGCCAGCCCGGCACCAAAAAGCCGCGGTGCTGACAGCTCAGAGGCGCCGCCAGGGTGGGGAGCGAGAGAGAGAAGGCGACAAGAGCGGAGAGGGGCCTCCTAGGAGGGGGTGGGGGGAGGTGGGCAAAAGAAGACCCGCGCCTTGGGGCCCCCTGGCGCCCCGGCTGGGTCCCGGCAGCCCGCGGAGGGGCGCGTCCTCACTCACCGACTCCGGTGGCGCCGCTCTCCCGGGGCGCCCAGCACAGCGCGAGCAGCAGCCAGAGCGCCCAGCGCGCGGACGTGCCCATGGTGCCCGCCTGGATGGTGCCGCCGCCGCTCGCTCCGCACAACAAGTTACCAGCCCTTCGGAAGGAGGAAGGAGGTGGGGGCGGGGAGGGAGGAGGGGAAGGGGG